>JANBQQ010000109.1:0-43616 GCA_027577275.1 Coemansia sp. RSA 988 | reverse complement strand
TTCTCTCAGATCAGATTTTTGCTACGGGCTCTTTCAAGTGTGCGTTGGCGTTGGGCTGTGCGTTTGGCCTTCCTTTGCTGGTTCTTGCTCGGCAGCGCGTCCTCCAGATTGCGCCGGAAGGTCTCCTCAACCGACTCCTCGTCAAGATCGTCTAGACAGACGCGGCCGAACTTGCCCTGGCGGAAAGTACGAAGAAAGAAATGGATCGTTTTGTCAGTGTCCACCTCTCCACCACGTCGTAGTGCGCCGATCTTTTTGCCAAGCATCTGCAGCAGGTCGCTGATATCATCTGTCGGCTTCTCGATGCCCAGCACATTACAGTAGCTACATCACCATACTGTAAGCATACCCATGTTTCAGCGCACAGTTCATAGCTATTTACGCTACCAATCTCAACAGCATATTATCTACTTACTCTACGTTATTGAGCAGATTCAGCCGAAAAAGCAAATAGTCTGCGAGCACGCTTTCATCTGCAATATTGTCCTTGATTCCGCCTACATAGTAACACAAACACATCTCTTTTTATTGCTCTCAGTATAGTTCCAAGCGGCAGTTAGCGCCATTGTTAGACATCATTGTCTGGCTTTGGACTATTTCAAGACGATACTTGCCTGTTAGGGCAACTTTGATTGCAGCGATTGGATCAGGAATGTGCGGAACCATCACGCCGGGTGTGTCAACGAGATAAACTGTTGGCTTCTCAAGCACGCGGATCTTGCCGCTCACTGCACGGGTCACACCTGGTTTAGCGCCCGTGCTTGCAGCTTTTCCCTTTCGCACACCAATGCGCCGCAACGCATTGATCAGCGAAGACTTTCCCACATTCGGCATGCCAACAACCATGACCACCAACTGCTGGTATTTTACAGGGTCGTCTTTGACCAAGGTCTTTGCCAACTCTAATATCTGTTTGACACTCCTGTCAACGCTTGTGTCAGTAAACAAAACATGTTGGCTGCGCTTCGCCATCTCTTTTTTCACGGTGGATTGGATCGAGATTGGCGCTAGGTCG
The DNA here is from genome assembly GCA_027577275.1 of Coemansia sp. RSA 988. Taxonomy (NCBI): domain Eukaryota; kingdom Fungi; phylum Kickxellomycota; class Kickxellomycetes; order Kickxellales; family Kickxellaceae; genus Coemansia; species Coemansia sp. RSA 988. The sequence goes on along the minus strand of JANBQQ010000109.1, from coordinate 42,601 downwards.
GCCTTGTTGTATACCACTACGCGTTGTCGGCTTCTCACTAGTTCTTCAAACTGTTTGTTGATAGAAGACAGCGGGATGCGCGCATCTCGCGTCTCCACCACCAGATCTACGTTTCGCATTTGATCCCGCATCTCCCGAAGCCCTGCCATCATATGTCCTGGAAACCAGTTTATTGATTTTTCATACGAAAACGATGTACGCACAAGTCGCTGGGTGCCTTTCAATGACATTGGTTATGTGTATATGTTTTTATGTTTTTATGTTTTTATTGTGTAGAGAAAATACGAATTATTATGTGTTTATTCGAGCAACGAAATCGTTTTGCTGCGCAAGATGCTATTTCCGATTGGTATAAACCTTATTTGTTGTCTCTATATGGGTCTGACAGAGTGATCCAGTCGCTCTGTGCTTAGCAGCCGCGTTTTTGAACTTTTTTTTACAAGTACGCCGATAATCACTATTCCCCTGTAGTCAATATGTATCCGCAATACCGGTGAATGTTGGGCTAATGTTATAATAAAAGCTCTCACACAACATGTTCACTAATTCCTCCTATTAGCTGTATCTAAACGACTCAGACGTGCTGCCACACCGATGGAACCCATGGCACTGGCTATCACCAAATTAATATACCCAAATGCCAATACTTTCATCGCAAAAGAAAAAAACATTATGGTTAAGTTTGCTTAAGAAAAGCTGAAATTTGAGGCGCCATAAGCAATACTGCCCATCTATGAGAATACTCTATTGAATGTTTGTTTTTGCGAAAAAGCACTTTTTTTTCATCTACTGATTGTTAATTGACGCTGTTGGTACTATACTGTCTTTGCACTCGTTTGTTTAATGCGACAATGTCCAGAAAGCTTGTTATTGCAATCGAAGGATGCTGCCATGGAGAACTGGACAACATCTACAAACAACTGCTCGACCGTCAGAAGCGTATCAAAAAGAAGATTGATCTTTTACTAATCTGTGGTGACTTTCAGGCAATCAGAAATGTTACGGATTTAGCTTGCATGTCGTGTCCAGACAAGTACAAACAGATTGGCGGGTTCTATCGTTACTATATGGGACAGCGAGTGGCGCCAGTTCCTACCATATTTGTTGGCGGAAACCACGAGGCCGGTAACCACTTGCGTGAGTTGTACTATGGTGGTTGGGTAGCGCCAAACATTTATTATATGGGGGGTTCTGGCGTAATCAAATTTGGCGGTCTGCGCATTGGTGGAATATCTGGTATATTTAAGGATTTCGACTATGCCAAAGGATATTATGAACGTCCTCCATTCCGAGGCCATTCTCGTGCATCATTGCATCATGCTCGAGCTTATGAAGCCTTTAAAATGCTGCAAATTAGACAGCCACTTGATATTGTTGTGTCGCACGACTGGCCACAGTATATTGAGCGGCATGGCAACACTGATGAGCTGGTACGAAAGAAACCATTCTTCAAGGCTGAAGTAGATCGAGGTGAATTAGGATCACCAGTAAATTCTATGCTGTTAGAGAGACTTCGTCCCTCATGGTGGTTTTCAGCACATCTCCACGTTCGATTTACAGCACAAGTACAATCACAGAACTCCATATTTGGAGGAGGATGGGACAGCATCTCGCCTTATGATAAGAGTGAGGGTGTTGCTCCAGTTTCTGAAAACAACAAGGATGAGATTGTGATGGCACTCTCTTCTGACGAAGGGTCTCCTTCGGAGCACGGTTTGCCAACCCGATCAGCTGACCAGGAAAAATGCCTGGCAACTAACAACGAGCCATCCGCGGATCATAGTACTCAGAGGCGCCCTGCTCTCAATCTTCCACCACCAAAAAACGATACCGAAGCACTGTATGTACATCTAGATGAGCCAGAGCAGGAAATAGAAGCAGCCAATGCTACTAGCACTATAGAATTAGCTGAAGTCGATGTGGAATTTAAGGATGATCATCAAAAAGCAGAAGAGGCATCTGACAGTATCAAAACGCAGACACTAATTGCAACCGATCCTCGTATACCAGGGCGCTCTACTAACTTTTTGGCATTAGACAAATGTCTGCCACGTCGTCAATTCCTCGAGATTGTCGAGATCGAGACAGAAGCTAATATCAGTAACCGACAGTTGCGGATCGAGTATGATCCGGAATGGCTTGCAATTCTGCGCCTTTGCAATGAGCATATGCCACTCGACGAATCTCCTTTCCATCCTCCAGCCGCAGCAGTAATGACTGACACCACTCCTCGTCTTCCACTGTTTCCTGATGAATTGGTTAGTCGCGAGCTCAGATGGGTGTCTGAAAATGTGTTCTCTGGGGGCAGAGTAGCTGTGCCACTCAACTTTGCCCCAATTGCACCTGCGCCGCCACCAGATACTCCCGACCATGTAAGCTTTGGACTGGCAAGGGATAGAGGCGGTGGAAGAGGTGGGGGCGGCGGAAGAGGTAGAGGCGGCGGCGGACATGGACACGACCGAGGCCGGGGTGGTGGCAGTCATGGGCAGCATCGCGGACAAAGAGCTGATGCCCCTTGGCCAGGCCCACGCCCTGATGTCATCTATCCCAACACTCAAACCGAGGTTTTCTGCAAAATGATCGGGATTCAGGACCATCTAACTCAGCGCCGTCATTAGTCAGATTATTGTCAATTAAACAAAATAGGATAAACGATGAGAAATCTATCTGACATACAATATATTGCAATTTACCAGAACCAGCGACGAGCAGAGGAAGCTGTGGTAGCAGGAGGGGCAGGAGGTTGCTTCTTGCTGTCTGTATCCTTAGAGTTACTCGTTTGCTCAGAGTGCGAGTGGGAACCTGAGGAACTCTCAGCGCTTAGCCCACCAACCATCACTGCATCGTCTTCGAATTCGCTGTTATCTGTCTGCACCCCTGGTTGCTGCGGCTCGCTTGGAGGAGCAACTTTAGGCCTTCTTACAAGAATAGTCTTTTCACTGCTCTCGAGTTGCGAAATCATATCCTGGAGCTGTGTCTTCCGCGATTGGATATCACGTAGGCGTTGATCGTCTGAAGATCCTGTCGAGGGTCCAGTCAGAGAAGCTGCCCATGTTGTAAGTGTCGATACCAACGTTGATCTTGCTGGTCTAGCATCTGGTTGATTTGTATTGTTTTCGCTGCCATTCTCTGATGTGCCGGTTAGGTAGTTTGCAGCAGCGGATGCCTGTGGTATGTTCTGCGCTACTGACTTGAGTAGCCCCGTGAATCCTGAATAGCCTGCCCGATCTTCATTGGCGGACACTGGTGTCTGCTGGTCAGTTGCTGTGGAATGTGAACTGGCACTGCCATTGAGTTGGCCGATCGTCGTTTGCATATAGCCGACCCATCTGTCGTATACTGTCATAGAGACGGACTCTGTGGATCTGTGAGCAACGGCTCGAGCCTGCCGGAAGTAGCTGTCAAGTTGCTCCTCGTTGTTTACAAGGAATGGCTCGACAACCTTGTCGTATATAATATCTGCGCCCTAAAGTATGCCAATATGCCAGTATCCAGGTTATTGGGTGCTAATGTATTAAACGATGGTACGGCCAGAAGGGTAGATATCCAGTGCACCCATGCAGAAGCGGCTGTCACGCCGGGGGAGGGGGCTGCTGTGTACAATGCAACACTGTCAGAGTCTTGCAACACGTGCACAATATCTGCTGGCTTGATGCAACCACCTCATGCCCCTCTCCCTCTACGCTTCAGTCTCTAACAAAAGTTACTAGGGACAACCCAATGCTCTACTTACATTAATACCTGGCAGAACAAGCCAAGCAATAAACGCGACTTTAACCATTCCAACCAGAGGTAGCCTACAAGTGTATTGCTTCTCGGTTAGAAAAAAAGGTGGCATCCATTTCCATAGAATGTATGGCGCTGCAAGAAAGGACAAGTCAGCGTACAAAAGATAGAAAAAGTGATGACGTTGGCCAATTCATTAGTCGCACTTGGCAATCGCTGCTGCGTGCAGTATGCAGGAAACTGACAGTTGCTTTGTCATTGACACCAAGCGCTACTTACCAGAATATAAAAGTATCAGTGACCAACTCTACTGCAGTAAAGCTAGACATGACAACCCAGTGCTTCAGCATACTCTTGACTATATCTCGCTGCTCATCGGTGCTAGTTGGTGTGCCAATGGCCTCTGGACCGCGGTGCAGAAGCTTGAAGCATTTGTACGCCGGATACAAATACCCAACGCCGACACTACATTTATAAGGAAAGTGATCATCTCCCGGGCGCTTGTTATTAACACTGCATAGAGCTGTACGTGGAGTACAGGCTGAAGCAAAAAATGGACGTGCAGTGTGAAGCGCAGAGATGTCCGTCGCATACTGCTGTTCGCATAGAATGAACTTGCCATAAAACCCTGGTTGCAAGGCCGAACATCACGCTTGCAAAGCTATAGCTGGTGGAAGAGAAGAGGAAAGCAATGTTATGAATACAGTCCAAAATGAATAAAATAAAAAGTAGAAGTAGAAAGGAGTAAACCAAATTGCAACGAGTGCGGAGGGGTGACGAGTATGTTAAAAGCAAAAGGTGAAGGCAAAGCTTGTCCGCCTTGGCCCGCGCGCATAATCAGGGAATTACAGGGGGGAAAGGCGGGCACATGCACATGTTGTGCCCATGCGCAATTGCCCCTTTTCCACTGCTTTCAAGAAATTGGATTCTTTTTTGGAGCTTTGTCGCTCAGGCCTTCCCTGAATTCTCTGCAATATCCCGCAATGCTCTCGATAAGCGGTCAAGCAGGGCACAAGCCTGCTGGTCTGCCTCCTGCAGCTCCCGCGTAGCTACTTCGTTCTCCTTATTAAGTTCCTCAAACTCGCTCGATTGTTTGCTCTCAGACACTGCTACGCCTGGAAGCGACTCTATTAGCGCATCAATCTTTTTCGCCTGTCGACAGATGTCAGTTGCAATGTCCTTTGTTCGTAGACTAAACTCGCTTGCGCTGTCGGCTCCTTCATTCTGCTGTGTTATTGGGATCTCGGGTGACACCTGCACCAAGCCTGCTTTTTTGTGAAGATAGTGCAGACTGCTAAAAAGCATCTTGCATTGCTCATCTGCGCTGTCCTGTAGCTGTGTGACTCTGTCAACGTGCGAGCCGGCACCTCTGGCTGATAATCCGTCCATCGCTGCAATTAGGCAAGAATAAGCTAGATCCCAAAACGATGTTGAATAAGGTCACCATCCGTAAGAGTCCCTAATCTGCCACCAAATGAAGAAACCACTAGCACTTTATGGGTAGCGTCACTTTAGTGCATCAGTACTTCCCCTACAACTTTGGATAACGCCCCTGGCAACACATATAGGCTGCAAAAGTTGATAATAACTTATAGAAAATGTTGCCTTTTTTCAAAGACTAACGCGTAGAATTTCTAGATGTTTCTCTGGATTTCAAGGTATAACTAAAAAGAGATTTAGATTCTATTAGTTTTTGGTCTTAACGGTTGACGTAATGTCTTAAAAAGTTGCAGAAACCGTTGTATACTGGATTGTATTATCTGGGTTTGTTAGAGTTAAAAAATTAACAAATTGCTAGATTATATTATATCTGACTGACTTCAACAATGCGTAGACTGTGCGAGAAGCAGCCAAGTTAACTATAGTTATTTTGAGGCAACCGATCTGAAGCTCGAGATGCTATACTTGATGGATGTTATGCCTACTTTTTTTGTACTGCTTCTTAAAGCTGTATGAGCTGCTCTGTTATTATGTTTTAGCCTCGTACTCCTTTGTAATCTTACTTACAGGCTAAACACTATATATTGACGCAAGTTTTATCTATTTGTCGCAATGCAGCCTATTGCGAGTACTTAAGCACTGTATTTCTGGATGTTCTTAACGTTTTATAATAGCATATTATAGTTAGTAGATTTGAAGTATTTTTTATTGCTGACTGTAGTTGTTGGATTACAAACATATTTCCGATCATTTGTTTTTCTTTTCTGTATAATTGGGAAGATAGAGAAGACTTTAGAAATTCAGAAATGAGTGAGCAGTTCAAAGCCTGTTCGATTACTAGCAACAATGGTGTAGTGGTATCATGGTCGCCTGCCACGCGGCCGACCCGGGTTCGAGTCCCGGTTGTTGCACACTTTTTTGCCTATTTATTGTTGTTGTTTTTTTTTTTTTTACAACTCCCTAAATCTTTTCAAACTTTGTGTCTACATATTTTCATCCTAAAAATTTTTATGACTATGCATTGTATGGATCCAAGCTTCGCACAAAGCTGTGCATTTTGTGGAGACGAGATAGTAAGAATGGAAGCTGGGAGGTTGCATGTCCGCTGCAATCGACCACACGTTTGGAGAACTTGACAACAAGTTCGGCAAAAAGGAGAAACACCGACGATGGGTTTGTCATCTTGCCCTCGACACGTATGCCTGATAGCGTCTGAGCGAGCGACCAGGACAAGTCAACCAGGGATGATGCCAGTGTCTGACAGGAAGCAGCTGTTGTAGTGTCAAGCGGCAGCCCATCTGTCGTCAAAATAGCACGCGAATAGGCCAGAAGCTTCAGCAAACTTTCGCCGGTTCGGACCTGTCGTAGGGCCCTGGACTCCAGTTGCTTTCCACGAACATGTGCCGGATATGTTGCACCAGTCGCCGATGAGTTTCCGAGAAACTTGCTTGCTGCCCACGATGAGCTCTCTGCAACAATATACATTACCTGCGGCGCATACTCAATAAATCCATTACCGCAAAGCGATACACATAGCGTTGTCGCATGCAGAACCTGATGACTAACGAGCAAGAGCTGGTCAGTCGAGATCTCCTCTCTACCATATGCAGAGGCCGATCGTGCGCGTCGCTCATAAGTCCGTGCTACGCGCGTCAGACATTGTTCAGTAATCGCTGCTAGATACTGGCGCACGCGCATCAAAAGCGCTGCGTCAACTGGGATACCCATCGCTTTCCACGAAAGCCCTCCTTGACAGAGTGTGTCTCCATATAATGAACGTTTTGAATAGATCAGCTCTTCATACTCGTTTGCCATTTCGCAAAGCCCTGTACTAAATTGCTCAGTCGCTCCTTGTACCAAACCATACATGTCCTCGCTGACGCGCGCCATATGGATAACAGCCTTCAGTTGAGGAAGCGAGCGGTGTAGTTCAGGGAAAACTACAGCCAGTAGCCTAAATTGACGCTGTCGCAGCCACTCCCCTATTGCAGCCATCTCGTTCACTGCGTGGTAAAATTCACGCAGCTGCTCGCCATGTAAGCCGGCTGCAGATTGCTGTCTGTTTTCACTTCCTAAATTTGCGAGAATAGCTGGCACCAGCACCTTAAGCTGTGCAATCCGCCGATCTAGACATTCTATAAGGTGAGCAGGCGTTTGACCGACCCCAGGTGCTTGACTCAAGGCCCATTGTTGGATAGCGATGTGGATGGCTGTGTTGTCATTGAAATTGGGATCCGGTGATATAGGCTGTAGCAGCACTGAAAATGCGTCCTCCAAAGCTATTGTAGTATTATTAGCCAGAGGTTCGGATGCTTCTCGATGGTGCAACATAATCTCAGCAATATCCATATCCATGCTCGATTGCGAGAGCCCCAAGATTTGATTGTCGCCATTCATGTGTATATCATTGACACGCGTTTTCTCGCGTGCCTTTTGAGACTTGCCGGCAACAGGAAGCTTCATAACACGGTCACCCAACGCTGTTATTTGCAGCCCATTGGTTGGCCTACTTTTTGTCAGAGGGCCCTCATGGTTTACATCGCTTTGTGAGACATGCATTGACAGACCTGAAGAAGACTGCCATGGGGATAATGAGGAAGCTGATGATGCCGACGACACTGATGACAGAGCAGAGTCCATGGTAACCGTACTGGCTGCAATACTGTGACCTTCATACACCGCACTGGTCCGCCCTTCACCATCGATTCCACCATTGGACACAGATAGACTTCGAGCAAAATGGTTGGACAGCGCCGATGTTATTTTGCGGGTTTTGGTGGATGGTTTTGCCAGGCCGCTATCCGTCGACACGGACCCTACGCTTTCACGTCGACGCTTTACTGGAGATCCAGGAACCTCGACATCAGACATTGTATCACTGTTTGCCCGGCGTGTGTGCTTGCGAGAGACAGGTGTCGCTATGGTGGGTTTGCCTAAAATGCTGACATTTTCACCAAAAAGAGCGGGCTCCAGTGTGTCCAGCACTGTGGTTGCAGTTTCCAGCCAGAGAGAGTCGCCCATGTAGGGGTTGTCTAGCCGTTTAGACAAATTACCAAAATAAGTGTTTGTAAATGCAAAAAGTAAATTAACCATTCAATGCAGAAAGAGCTAAAGTAAACATTGACTTGTGGAGTTGTAGAATGGGCAGATTAGAATACATCTGATCCATCTGTTGATGATCTACAACCACCATCTGCAATCCAGCTCAAAAAAATAATGAAGCTTTCCAAGGTGGCCATGTCCGATTGTCGTAGTTAAGGCCCTGGCGAGGATAGGGAAGATGACGTCGACATGCGTTCAGGATCGGTTGCATTAACCATAGAATCCGGTGTCTCCTCGTAGGGCTCTAAGACTGTATCACTATCTAGATCCTTGCCCTTGCCTCGGCCCTTGCCTCTCACCGACCTCGCACCTCTTGGACGACCAACACGATTGACTACATAAGTTTCACAAAAATCTAATGATAGTTAATACACAGTTGCCATGGTGGTCATGACGATCAATGACGGTAGAAAATTATCAAGCATATTCCCCATATATGCATATTGCAAAAAAAAAAAAGCAGCGAGACTTACCTGCTGACTCTTGCTGATAGAACTTTTCCAGGTATTCCTCATATTGCTACAAGTCAGATAATTTGTCCAAAATATACAGACAGTTTAGTGGGCATAGTCGTCAATACCCCCCATGCGAAAATATTGATAAGTTTGATAAGCAGACAGTTACCTTAAATTCTGGAGTCTGTCTATAGACTGCCATATTGCCTAGGTATTCTTCCTTGTCCGACTTTGAGCGCTGGAAGTACATTTCCCGTGTTTCATCTCCTAACTCGGCCCAGCGCTTGCTGTGAATCTTGGACATCTCTGAAAACGGAATATCGCTTCCGTGGAGCTCGTGATTGACATCATCACGAAAGAGCTGGTATGCCGAGCGCCATTTCTCTGGTGCATTTGGATCCTTCTTTGGATGTCTACGATAAGTTCGCCTTGGTGACTGTGGAGATGTGTTTTGTTGAACAGGCCGCGGTGATTTTGGCTCCTGGGGATCGACTTCTGGTCTCGCGTATGGAAGACGCGGGTCTGCGCGAGAGCCCCGTCGTTTGGCTACATTAGCAGTTGTTGAGGAAGTTCCTGGGGTGGATGAAATAGATTGTCCGCGCGGTCGCTGCCTAATTGAGGACCGTCGCACCACGCTTGCAATTGTTGCTGGCTGGTCGTAAGACTCTTGGCGTATAGAGATGGTTGCATCCTGTACTCCATGAGGCAAAGACGCATCAGTAGAAGCAGGCAAATTCTTTAAAAATTGTTGCTGCTGAATCGGAGATTGATCCTGTTGTCGAGTATAGCTCGTCAATACATGCAACTTGTTTTCCAAAGAAGCTGCATCTGATGGAAGTGACCTTGCCAATTGTAATTGTAATGGTGCTGGTGGTTGTGGTCTAGATGTAGACAAAGACGGGTTTGATATGTGCGTCCCTAGAACAGGCGTTAACCGACCTGGTATATCCACAGGCCCTCGCGGAAAAGCGATTCCTTGGCGCTGTGTTTGCTGCGGATGTTGCTGGTGTGTTTGAGACTGCTGTTGAGGTGGAGGCAGCAAAGGTGTTTGCTGCCGCTGCGACGGGTGCCGTGCATTTGTCAACGGCCTTTGATAATAGGACGAGCCATGCGTGTAGTAATGCTGTGTGGGGACAGGACTAGCATGTTGCTTAAACGCGGTGCGCTGATGGTCCTGTTTAGATTCTGCTGCTTGGGGATGTTGCCGATATAGATATGTTGTCAAAGGCTCCGATTCTTCTATAACTGGTGATGTTGTGTGATCAGCAGTAGGTTGACCAACACCTAAAGTGTAAATGGGCAAACCATTTGGTTAAAATTAGCTTATACTGTTAAGTATTTTGACAAAAGCATCAAAATATAAAAACTTTACTTACGCATTAAATGGGCTGCTAGTATTGGCGAACTAATTGGTGGCAAATCGTGAGTATGCCGTGGAGGATTAACCAACTCAAGAGCTCTTCGCTGAATAAGCTACAATTTTAAAAAACCATTCATTTACAGATCGAAAGAACGTATAATGTCAGTCATTAGTTTAGTAGTTTATGCAGCTGTGAGTATCATTATTTTAGACTCGTCAATGTAAACACAAGTAGCACATGGTCGCGTGGGTGACAAACAAGTAGATGTCATGCAAGCATGTGGCACAACAAAAAATAAGGCCCTGGGAACGTCAAGCGTAAACAGCCACGTAATTTTATATAATTGGGAGGTGAGCTAAAAACAAGGATTGCAAGTCAAGTTCCTTCAAGCGCAACAAAAGGCAAAGTGCCAAAACAATATTTGCTAGCAGGTTCACAGTCAGCACCACAAATAAAACAGACAAGAACATACAAAATGTTGCATTCGAATGGCAACTAGTGTGTGTAAATATAATATGCAAGACAAAAATAATGCAATGCGTTCTTGCGCTCACACGTTCAAGCCTTCGGTGTGCCACATTCCAGCGGACATTTTGTATATTGGCGTATTTGTTGGAGCTGCTAGCTGATACGCGGGAAACGTTGGGTCTTGGGAAAATTCTCCAACCATTTTTTGGGACCATTGTTAAAGCAGAAATCAATTATGAATATGCCAGAAGCAAGTATTTTTAATGGCACACGACTATACCCAATTATTTTGCCCGAAAAACGGAGGCTTTTAGAAAGAGATTTTGGTTGGAAAGGATGCAAACAGATGCAATATCAATGGGAAGATAGTGCGATGCGCAATGCATTTGAAACTGGATGTTGCTGCGGATGCCTTGCAAAACTAATGCAAAAGTTATTTGCACATAATGTCATACAGTAAAAAAGCTATGTGGAAGATTCAAAACATGCGTGTACTCACTCAAGACAACAACACAAGCAAAGTGGCAACAAAATTGCCACGGACAGCTGGAAGCAATAAATGTAACCCAGCAGAGCCTCGTTGTCGCATTTCTGCGTGCAACCATATATGCAGAAGTAGGCCATTGTGTTGGTATGGTAAAAAAACAGCAAGTCTACAGGAATGTATAAAATGAACAAATACTCGGAAAAAGTTTGCTCTAGCTTTTTTTAAGACTTAACAGTCACTTACTCTTCTGTGGCCACGTTTCACGCCCAGGGCTTCAAAATCCGACTCCTGGATATCCGCAACCTAAATGTGATAATATTATCTCGTACAATCTCGGCAATATTATGAAATATTTAGCTCTTGTCAACTGAGACTGCTTAACATTGCCTAAGTAGGCTGCATACTCTTTGGGATTGCCATCTAACTTTAAACATACCGACTCGAGACGCTCAAAGCCCTCGCGTCTAAAGGCATCATAATATTGAGACAGTTCTAACGAATTAAGCAGCTCGTAAACTTCGTCGTTTCCACGCTCCATATCTGTCCCTTCTTGTAACTAAATACAAAAACCTCCAAAATTAGCACAACAATATCCAATGTAAATCTCAGTGTGGTTAGATGAAAGACAGAGAGGAAGGAGTGAATCCTTAGATAGCTAACAATTTTAGGGAATACAAATCGGTGGTAGCGTGAAGACAATAAGGGTGCAAGAATGTTATTTCCTGAAAGTGACGTGATTTTCTGAAGGGTTATAAAGCAAAGTCAAAGAATAAAACAAGCAGTGGGGTCTAATTTCTGAGGCTGTAGTTCTAGCAAAGCCATTTTTGAGGATATCACAGCGGCTATTTTCTGTTATAAGCCCGGAAATAAGCAAGATTCTTAAACGTGTAATAGTCTTTCGCCGGGCTATCTGTACGGTATTTCCTAACAGGGGCCGTTGTTTGGACTTTCATATACTTGGGTAAATATAAAAACTAGACATTCTGGCGCGTGTGCTAAATTTATAATCTGTTACAAGAGATATGTGGATCACACCCAGTATTGAGGATGCTTTTTTATCAAACAGTGCTTCACGCGGGCGGTATAATATGAATCTAGTGCTTCTTGTCATAGGCATTGCCGCCGCTTTATGGAAGCAGAATGCAAAGGCTACACGTGAAATATATACGACCCGCACGGAAATTGACACAGACAACAGGTCTGCTCGCATTTTGGCAGCCAAGATACTCGTGGTGTCAAATAGGAAATTTGCAGCTTACCATATTTTTAAAGGGCAAATAATACCCTTAAATGATGAGCAAGGATTGCAAAAAAAATTCTCGAATAGGTATGTTGCAACAAGGAGCACTAGCTTTGATGTTACTCAGTGAGTGTTTGTATCAAAAGGTAAAATGATGTTGTGTGCTATAAAAGTACCGAGCAAAAAAAAAAAAAAAAAAAACTATAGCCAGCTAGTGCTATATCATGAAATTAAAAAATAGATGTACGAAGAAAAAATAATCGAAAATAAAGAGAGTAGCACCTGTAATGCATAGGGCGACGGTTGAGTGGCAACGGCAGCGGTTATAATGCTGGTGGCAAGAAGTTGGGGGGAAGTTTGCCTAATTTTCCCTGCGATCTAGAATCCGTCAAAAGCAACAGGAGGCTGACATTTTACGCATGTAGACTAAAGCAGAAGGGCCAAAAGGGAGAGCGGCGGGTTCCTCCGAGCAGCTGAGCAAGTTGGTAGGCTTTACCACAAGTGGAGTATAGGTATACTTTTTATGGATGGGGAAAATGTGAATGGATGGGCATACAATGGTGGCACGTCAGGTTCAGACGTGGGAGCCAAGGCAGAGGGGGGTGGTTAGTAGCACCCCCCTATCTTGTTAGTGCGACTGCTTACCACATGCAGCTACGTGCCGGAACAATGACTCTGCCCTCTTGCTTGTCTATTGAGGAGTGCACACCTTTCCCATTAGTTCCTGTCCAGTTTTCCCAGACCCACAGCTGGCGATGGAAATCAGTGCCTGTGCGCAGAGGCAAGGATGCGTCGCTGAAATCTTCCTAGCTGCATGCATCGGGTCACATCTCGGGTAAGTGCTCTCAAGCGCGTAGGCGATATTTGTGCAATAGTAGACCATATTACTTGACTTCATTTATGGCAGCAATATTTATCTGTCGAATGGCATTGGTAATCTTTGTATATTTTGCCAGAGGGTCTATTGTGTACGAATGAACGCGTTTTGTGCAATTTACCATCCCAAAATGCATTGATAGGGAGCATGTCCCTAAGTTACTCGTAAGTAGAGTAACAATGAGGAGACTGCCCAATGACCGGGCCGAGTGAGCTTGGACACATCCCCAATAATCGGAAAAGATATTGGTATCTGCAGTCACCGACGTCGAGGAATGGTGATGATAATCAAACACAGACGGTGCCCATGTGCTGTGGCGTCTCAAAAGGTAGTTATATTGAGTTAGCCACATGCCCTAATTCTACATAGCATGGGGTGCGCGCCTTTATCTACCAGAAACCAAGTTCGAGAATTCAATCACAAGCAGAACAATCGCAATAACGGTCGGTTAGCAGTAGCGCGTGAATATTGTAACCAAATAATAAATAAATAAATAACCAATTGATAGATGAACTCGAGCATTTCATAAACGCCAGGAACTCCCTATATTTGTGTCAGGTAAAAATTAAAGGGAGGTTTGTGGCCATCCAAGCTATTGTTGCAATAATTAATGCCGTAAGAGCGCAAAGGAGACCCGTACTTGTGAATACGGGACAATGAACCCTGGTAAATGAAGGAAATGCTGTGCAATGGATCTCTATTGCTAATTAAAAATTTACGATAATCATTTTCGTCTTAAATTGCAAATATATTTTGCAATAATGCAATTGGTATCTTTATAGCAAGAATTCGAGTATGTGTTTGCGCAAATCGCTAAGATTATTGGCTGGTTTTGTGGCAGCAATGAGTCGCATTATTTATTTTCTAAACAATCCGGGGGGGGGGGAGATATGCAGGAGCATTTGAAGATACCTGCTACTTGATTCATACATCTCTAAGATTCGTAGATAAATATGAAACCACGTAAAAAGATAGCGATAAAGAATGTCATGTACAAGCAAGTGCTAGACAGTACGATAATTGTACAATGGTAAAAAATTGCTTTCATTTTTGGCGATAGTTAGAAGAAATGTATCCAATATGCTATTATGACGAACCAATAAAACGATCAACCATATCTTGGCAAGCTTTGGGCTGGTCACCGGGCGCCATATGACCAGCATTAAGAACAACGCGATGAGTCAGTCTTCCCCCATGCCGTGCATAGCCAAGCAGTTCCTTTTCCAACCACCATTGCTGCCGATCCGCCTCTGCGAACGCCTGTTTGTCATTCCATTGCGCCTCATTGATCCATAGTGTGTTTCCAGCCACACCGTCACGAAAGTCAAACTGACCTTGTACCAACTGCATTCGGAGGCCGCGTTCAAGCAGATAAGGAAATAGTGGCGCGGTGGTGCGCATAATATCTTTGGCTAAATAATAGTACACACCCCAATCATGGCTATAAGGGATATGCTCGCTGTGCAATGCACGCCGCACAACTTGTTGGTTGAGTCCACGATTGAGGTATGACCGCTTGTATTTGTGGTTACGCTGGCGAATGTCGTATGAGTTCACATCGCCAGTGATATTGCGGTAATAGTCAAAGAGCATCAGTCGCATCTCGTTCCCCATTACTAGATCGCCAGTCAGCGCGTAGCTAGCCGCCTTGAATGCCAGAAGATCTACTGTATCTGCCTGGTCTGCATCTAGCAACCCCCAGGCAAATCCTATACCTCCATGCGCTAGTACTTGCAGCGGCGGGTGAACCAAGCTATTTCCTATTAGAACCCCCTGTAGTCTGATGACATGGCCATCGGCCACACCTTTGACCAATTCCTCATTCTTTTGCTCGATATATGTCGCTATACCTGGTACGTATTTGCCCCCATACGACTCGCTCATAATGTAGAAAGCGCGACTTTGTAGCTCAGGGCGACGAGCAAAGAACTTTTGCAGGAATGTCCACATATCCTTGCCAACACCACGCATATTCGTAGCATAGCCGCTGACAAAATCGCCATTCTCGTCGTCGCTCAGACCGATCCTCTCCCATATGGATTTCGCCTGCATCCGTGGCCTATACCCCTTGTTGACTAAAAACGGATCAGGAATAGTCTCGAAAGTAGGTATCAACATTTCGCCAACAGCAGCCTGTTCGTCTAGGGATGTAAAACCAGCAGCCTGCCATTGCGCACTCAGAGTATTTCCAATCTTTGAAGAGCGTGAGCTCAATACATCCACAAGCTTTCTTACAAATGGACGGACATGTACAGGCCATTGGTTGACAGGAAGTGATAGGTTATGTAGAATACTCCGAGCCTCGGCAACAATAAACTCTTTCGACATTGGCGATTCGATCATAGCGTATTTGTCCACCCTGCCAGGGTATTTGGCACGCCATGCTTTGGTCACATTTGCTGGTAGGCGCCGTGCAAGCGGGTACAGATCGTCGAGTGTTAGATTTGCAGGTGGCGTGACCGAGCTGAACCCGGTACCTGCTGGCTGGTCAACAAAAAGCAGGTCATATTCGTTCGCCCATGTGACATTGCGTCGGAAAAACTCACCATCATCAGTCAGTTCTAGCGGCCCCATCTCCGTAAACAATCCAATCATTGAGCTGGATCCTGGCCCGCCTTGAAGCCATAGAAGAAGTGGAGGGCTCTCAATTTTTGGCGCTATCGCTGGAAAGTACCAATAGAATAGTTTAGCCTGTCCGCTATCTGGCAATTCACCCGGTGGAGTCCATGTGCGTACAGTGATATGTCCAGAGTAGCTCTCGTGCAGCGGCTGCTCGCCATATCTGTAAGGCAGTCCCAGGACGCGGTCTCCTTGAAAATCAGGATGCTTTCCCAGTACACTCGATGTCAGGCAGTCATATAGCAACAGAAATGCTGCCCAAGAGAGCAGTGGAAAGTGCATTCGCAACTGCAGAGAAGTTGACAAAAAAAAAGGCCAGACGAAAAGTGAAATTCACACACAATCTTCAAAGAAATTATTGGAAAACAACACTAGAAACTAAAAAGAAAGTAACAGAGCAAAATATTTGCATGTTGTGCTTGTTCCTGAAAAGGGACATGTCAAGACTTAATGTGGCTATCGTTTTGGTCGCTATCGCTGCAATCCATGACTTCATATAATACGTGGATCTTCAGGGAGCAGTCTGTGCACGGAGCAATTTCACGACCTGCATCCAGATCATCTTCAGCAATACTGTACATTCCACTGCAGCGACATGGATACGAGAATTTTCCCGATTTAGGATCAAACTCCATATCGTCCAAGTCAACCTCATCCTGTACCACACCGCGCGTACGGTTTTGACGTGCATTCCAAAGCCGGTCATACTCTCGCCGGCGCGCATGGTCGCCAAGGACCTCCCACGCCACGCTCAGCTGATGGAATGCGGGAAGATTCGTCACCTGGCTTTGTTTGTCTTTGACAGCACTGTCCGGATGCACTTGACGACTGAGCGCATAGTATGCTTGCTTAATGGCCTCGTACTTTGCCGTTGCTGGAATTCCTAGGATGTTATAGTAATCTACATGCTCCATGGGGGGTTTATTAGCAACAAAAAGCAGTTAGAGCAGACACATGGCACAAAAGAAAATTCACTGTGGCTGCAGATCGCAAAAAAAAAACAGACGCCCAATTGAAGCAATGTCGTGGGGTTTTGGGATGCGCGCTGACTGGCATGTGCTACGACATAAGCAACTTCTCTAAAGCTCGTCGTACCTGCGTGGAAGACCCATGCGTTCTCTTGCAAGATCAACGATACTGTATACTTGATGTTCAAATGTCATATTTGTGTTATCGATAACCACAGCATCTGATGCAATGCGAAGCGGCGAATGCTTGCGATTAATGTCTGCATAATCGCGCTGCTCAAGTTCTCTGGCAATATCCTCAACTGACGGGTAGCTTACAGAAGCACGGGATGTCGAATCAGCATCTTTCTTTGTATTATCTCCATCAGCGGAGTTTTTCTGTGCAGCAGCAGCGGCGGCAGCCTGTGTCTCTTTCATATGGCTGTTCATTTCATCCCATCTTCGAATTGCACGAGCCATGGCTGATGCATCGAGGTATATCTTCAGCTCAGCCTTTGGGAATACTGTCGTGCCAATATCTCTACCGTCCATGACCACGCCGCCGCCTGGTGTACCGCAAGAATCAGTACCTCTGCCTTCTGGCGTGCTTGCTGGCCTGGTCTCTGCCGCATGTGCCAGATATCGTTGAGTGTGTAGCACAGCATCACGAATGCCGCCGTCACTAGCCACCTTTGCAACTAACCGATTGATCTCTGGCGCCCGTATTTCTCGTGACACATCCTCACCGTCGAGTAGCACCTGCACATCAGGCACCACCAGTCGGCCAGTTCCAGCTGCGCTCTGTGCTAACCAACCAGATCCAGGCTTGATATTGATATCTACATTTGCACTGCTTATTAGATCAACCAGCTCTTGACTCTGCACATCGTCTCCAGGTGACGCATCTGTAGTATAAATATTCTTTCGCAACGCTAGAAGCGTTGCACATCGGTAGATCGAACCAGAGTCAATGTATCCAAAGCCAAGCTGCTGTGCAACTGCGCGTGCAGTGCTGCTCTTTCCAGAGGCTGCCGGACCGTCAATAGCTATAGTAAAGCTACGTGTCTGCAGCCAGCGAGCTGTGATAGTCGGAGTTCGGCGAAAGAGCCCACCACCAGAACACAGCATTTCCGACACGTATTGAAAAAAGAAACTAGGACTAAATAAAAAGCAAAGATATCATGAGAGAAGACGACTGAACAAGAAACAAGGTAAAAATTTCTTTTTGAAGAAACCTGCCAAAAGTCACATGGTGCAGTATTGTCCTTCAGAACAGAGAAGTCCCACCCTGTGAGACTTTGGTCTTTTTTTGCCTCTGCTGTGTTTGGTTTTCTTTTTCTTTTTCTTGTTGTTCAATCTGTGTACGCACGATTGACGGGTAGCGAGTGGTGTGGCGACTTGAGAGAATGTCTCAGGAAGGCCTTGAAACAGTACAAAAACTCGTGGACGTAGTAGCACGCACATTCTACAAGGATGAATTTGTACTTGCATTGGACTATCTCAACCGGCATGAGATTGCACGCAGCGATGTACTTGCCAGATATCTTCGCGTCAAGACCAAGGAGATTTACAGAATATATAATGAACTAGAGAAACACAAGTTAGTCAAACTGATGGTCCGTACCGACGACATGGGTGAGAACCAGCTGTATCAGCGACGCGGTAAACAGCGGTACTACTACATAGACTATAAACACTTTGTGGACGTTGTCAAATGGCGAATGTACAAGTTGCAAGTCCAGGTGCGGATGAAAATGGACAAAGAGCAGCAGAACCTGGGTTATGATTGTCCTGGATGTGAGCGTCATTTTACGGTTTTGGAGGCTGTGCCTCTGGTGGATCCGCTGACTCACCTGTTTCGGTGCGACTACTGTGGCGAGGAACTGGTAGATCACACATCGCCCGAGCTCGCACAGCAGTCGCAAAAGGAGTTTTCGCGGATTATGGAGCAGTTCAAAACCATCATTGACCTACTCAGAAAGACAGACTCTATTGTGCTTCCAGCACCCACTCCATTGAGCAAGGTTCCTGTGCCAGATCTAAGCGGAGATATGGATGCAAATGGCGGTAAGCCAGGTGGTGCAGCCGGAAAAGAGTTAGGTATTGCACGCAATACTGGTGCTGGTAATGACGACACTGTCATTGAGTTTGCGCCCGATTTAACACCAAAGGAGCTTGCACGAATACGCGAATCCGAACTCGAAAAGAAATTGCGCCAAAACGCATTACCAGCCTGGCACATCTGGTCGTCAGTCTCTGGTGTACAGATGGTGCCTGATCAAAAGATCACACCAGAGGCGCAGTTAAAACACAAACGGTATGTGGAGCGACGAAATGTGCGCAAGAACCGGTGGAACAAACGCGAGAAGGAGCGCGCACGAGCTGCATTACGCGAGGCTGAAGAACAAATCCGAGCTAATGCTAATTCGAACAATGCATTGGATGCGGAAGGTGGTGGCGAAGAAGTAGAGGCTAAGCGCGAGACATTCTATGCAGGCTTTTACACTGAAATTGCTCGGCGTTCTGGAATAGAATTACCACGAGACCCGCGAGAGCGTTACCGTCGTCTACTTGCGCAGCTTGCAAAGATCGAAGAACTTGAAAAGGCAGAGATGGAACGACGCAAACTGGAAATGGAACGGATCGAGAAGGAACGCAAGGAGGCTGCCGCTGCTGCTGCCTCTGCATATGGCACAGACCGCAATTCAGGAAATGCGTATCGCTACCGTGGCCGATACAACTCGAATTCAAACTATGGCAAACACAGCCGTAGTAATCTTCGAAATATCCGTCGTGCAACTCAACGACTATTTGACTTTACTGAAAAAGACGACGTAGCAGTTGATGCAAAGGATGATGCGGATAACGAGAGTGCTGACGAAGATGAGAATGCGATGGAGGAAGATACTAACGACAAGGAGTACCAGGATCCGGGCACTGCAGGCGATGATATCGGTCAGGATGTGCCTGATCCATATCTTGAAGGGATCTATGCGCTATCGCAGGCCAAGCGTCGCAAACTTGGCCTTGAAGGTGCTGCTGCGCTGGAGCTGGCTGATACTGTGCCGGATGCTGTGCTGATTTGGTCATCGAACAACATACCGAATGCTACTATTACTGTTGCTGGCCATTCAAAGCCAATTGCCCACATCACGCCTGACGACGAGAGCAAAATGTCTACTGACGAGTATACTATCTACTGGAATGCTTGGCACCAAGCGCAAACCTCTTGAATGGTACTTTGCCTTTTTGAGAGCATGTAAGCCGAAGATAGTTGGAAACTCAAGCTTGTAGAAAACCTTTTGGTAAACTGTGGGCTGAGATAAATCGTGTGCCCGGATGGCCGGTAAGCGTGTTCGACACAAACCAATGCGGACCGTTGCCAGACCCTGGCTGCGATAGAGTGTCGGTTATTGATGGACCCTTGTTAGCCTTCCTTTTGCATTACTTTTTTGCTTAGTTCCGTAGTAAAACAGCGTCTTTATTCATAATTGGAATACCTGGACTGGCTTTTTTGATGCTTTTGCAGAGAAGCCCAGCGATCAACATTGGTCACATGCGATGGCTCGTGCGTTTTTCTTGCATTCTCTGCACAATATTTTTGTTGTTCTCCACACCTTGAATATTCGTTGTCACTTTTTTCCTTATGCATTTTCCAGAATAGCTTTTTAAAGTATTCGTTTTATGTAATGCTGCAATGTTCAAGCATGCTCAATTTAGTAGTTTTACTTTTTAGCACTTTCAGCGTCTGCGTGTGGTGCTGTGGACCAGCAGTACACAACGAGGCAGCAGAGCGTGCGCGACAATGGTTTTACGCAGACCGAGGAACAAAAGACCAAGAGCGTATTACATTATATCGTGAAATTATTGACAGACATCCTGAGTCTCTACAGGCTGGTGTCGTTTTCCCAGATTGGGGCTACGGATGTATGTCGCAAGATGAGGAGGCCGAAGCCGCACACTGGACCCCATTTCTCGAACATGGGCTCAGGTTTTTTAGGTCCACATACTCAAAGCCATATAGTCCGAATGCTGAGCGGTTAATAGCATTCCTCTTTGGCATTGCTTCGCATCAAGTATCTGATGAGCAATGGCATAGTTTATCGGGTCTCAGTGAGGGCATCATGAAAGTGCTAGCTGATTCGACGTTCAATGGAGAATTCTCTCGCGCTCACGACGTATTGGATGTCGGTGGTGATTTTGCAATGGCTCATATGAGTGATTTAAATTATATATTGGATAAATGGCTTGTACCTACTGATGACGTACTTCGGATATACAAATTAATGGGATTCAAGGTGTCTAGATGGCGTATGAATATATGTATTAGACGACAATTTTACGCAATGGAGGCAGTCAAACGCTTTGGAAAAGGATTGTTTCCTTCTTATGCCTCACATGCTCCAATGTTGACCGAACGATTAGATGATTACTATATTGGTGGTCTATTTGCGATGGCCACTAGCACAAACAAATGCTGGAATTCGCTAATCGACTGGTTTGACACTGGAAACTTTTCTGCAAAGTGTTTGATCAGCGATCGCTACCACAGACGCCCAAATAATACAGTCTCAGGACATATTGTGCATAGCTCGCAGCTACAGAAGATGGGGATACCAGATCGTTGGATTCAGCAGATCAGCGAATCTGTGGTCACAACAGAAATCGATGGAATGCTACATATACAGACCCAAAAAGATAACCCAGTTGCCAAATCTAGCGATAAAGTAGACAGGAGAAATAGCATTAGAAGCGAACGACAACATGCTTTTGCTAATGAACACGACCCACAGGAGCGTGATGTAGCACAGGAGGGAGTAGCTGAGTGCTCAGAGTTAGGAACTTTGTATAGGAAGGCAAAACAATTGTACACCACAAGTGCTTATTCGGGATTTGGTACTGCTGCAGTATTTGGTGACTTTTGCGGATGTAATATCACAAGTGTGGCTATCAGCGCGCCATACTTCAAAACCAGCCATTTTAGTAAAAACCCAAGAGATGATAGTGGAGGATGCAGCAGTGCTGGTGCAGTTTTTGTCACAAATAGTACCGAACTTTTTTACTTGCAATCTCGGCAAGATATTTTAGATGCCGATCCATTAGTCTTGAGATCGCCGGACAACACCGTTACACCTTTTCCACTATTTGGATCATCGCTCGCGGTGGTTGATATTAATGCTGATGGCATTGACGATTTAGCAGTTGGAAGTAGCGGATACGCCCAACAACCAGATGATCCGCTGCTTGGGCGTGTTGATATATACCTTGGACGCAAGGGTATTGGGCTTTCAGCACAGCCAGACTTCACGCTCACAGCTTCACAACTTGCACAACATATGGAAACAAGATGGACGCGCCAGCGAATCGGCGGATTCTTGTTTGGCGAGGATGTCAATAATGATGGATATACCGATCTGTTAATAGGAGCACCGTATAATTCTGATTCGCCCTTCCACCAACATAGCGGCAAAGTCTTTGGATACTTTGCTAGCACAGATCGCCAGCGGCTACAACAGAAACAGTCTGGAAACTCATTGGGAGCTCCAGACTTTGCTCTTTCATCACCTGATGGCGACAGCCACGAATGGTTTGGGTTTACGGCGAGAGCAGTGCACTTGGATGCACACAACACCAGCATGTTGCTTGTTGGTGCTCCTGGATACAAGACGCGGCCAGATTCGGGCGGCAAAGGCAATTCTTTAGCTGGACGCATCTATGCTTTCTCAGTCTCAAACAGAGCAGGAGAGGTGCCGCGCTTTCATGGGCTCAATTTCTCAACTCACGAAAAGAATACACAGCTTGGAAGCCGGATTCATGTGTGGGATGGAGAAAACACGCAGAGCCCACGGGTGCTTTTTGGTTCGCCTTCGGAGCACAACTCGGGTTTGGGAGAACTATTGCGCGGACCCTCGCCGCCCTCCAAGCCTGTGCCCGATCGTGGCTGGCAAGCTGGTGAAGTGCGCATCGTTGATCCCACGGTCTGGATGCAGAGCACCACAGAATCGATGTATGGCGAGCGGAGTAATGCTGGCGAGATTGTTGGGCTAATGGGTACGCTGAGGGGTGTGCAGAGTCCAGGACATTTTGGCCGTGCATTGGCGGCACATGGCGAGGAGGTGTGGATTGGCGAGCCCTTTAGCGACATGGAAGATGGCCGCATCTACCGCTGGCAGGCAGGCGCTTCCCACCCCAAATGCTTCTTTGCCCCTGATGGCGTCGGCGGGGCGCGGTTCGGACACTCGATCGAGGCAGCAAGTAGCAGTAGGGGGCAGCAGCTATTGTTGGTGACTGCGCCGCACGACAGCCAATTCTCGCGGTTCTCTGGAAGCGTTCTGCTCTTACAAAAGTAACTTCACTTGTCCAATCCAAAAAATAATTAGATCTTTCGTGCTAAAGTTGCTTTATCTTTGCCGGACTTTGTGATTAGCGTAAGGGAGGGGGGTGTTGGGATTGCTCAGGGTGTTGTCTCCGAAAATTTATTTCCAATCTTGTTGTCCAGGCTCCCTCAAGTTAGGGAAGACCATACGAGTAGCTTCTTTCTCATCTCTACATCATTTTATCCTGATCAGACTATTCTTTGCACTCCCGTTCGAAAACAGTGGCTGTTAGCGCTCCCTATTTTTCTTCGTGCTATCTGGACGAGATCATGTCGACTGCACAGAAGAACAACACCGAGGCTGCTGCTGTTAAGGCTTCAGACTTTTCATCCACCGAGGCCTCTGTGGGCGAGGCCAAAGCTCCAAAAGGAGCCGGCACCACCGATAGCGTCGACCCAAGTGCAGAGAATACCGCGAATGCCGAAAATTCCGAAATTCCACCAGGTAAAGCTACCACTGTAACAACAGCTGTTATGACTGCACAATGAGACTGTACGCCCGCAAACCAAAGATAAAAATTTTCCCCGCTTTGTTAAAAGCGCGATCCACCTGGTTACTTGTAGAGGACCTGCCATACACGCTTATGATCAAGGCACCAAACGGTGCTGAGGTGCCAATTATAGCAACTGCGCAGGAGACAGTTCAGGACATTAAGCACGTCGTTAGCGAGACCCCAGCGACGATCGAGTACTCGTGCTTCTATCTGACTCACAATGGCACTCGGCTTAATGAAGCATCCGAGCTTGGTGAGATAGCAGATTTAGATAAGGACAGTCAATTGGAACTGTTTGAGGATCAGTATACGGAACGCGAGGCACGCTTGCATGTGAGCCGACTACGTGATCTGCTTGCGGGATCCGTGACAGCCAACTCTGAGATTGCTGGGCTTGATGCGGGGGCGCCTATTTTCGGAACAATTAAATATCCGGACGGCGGGGCTGCAGATGCGATCAGCGTTGGCTCCGAAACGTCGAGCCAGACGGCCAAGAGCGCCAACGATTCGACAAAGCAGGGTAGTAAGAAGGATGGCAAGAAACGGCGCGGGCAGAATGTGCCAGAGCAGCAGAAGAAAGCTGAAGATGAAGAGACAAGCATTGCGCGAGACAGGACAGCTGCAACAGAGCACGCATTCAAGGATTTTGAGTTTAACAAAATCTCAGACTTTTCTGTGCTATCAACCAGAGATGCACTCAAGAGACTTGCGCTGCCCAAGTGCGTGCAGCAGGTAATTCTGAGTGGGTGGAATCCTGTTCCCCGGTATCGACAACTTAAGGGCGATTTGCTGTATCTGCTTGTGACGACGCTCGAAAACCAGAGCTATCATGTTACTTGCTCGCGCGACGGGTTCTACGTCAACGCATCGAGCATGGTGCGCTTCAGCCCCGAACTCTACTCCCAGGCTCGCAGTGGACATTCGAATGTGCGCAGCAACAACACTTTTGCTGCACATTCGCTGATCACGCTACTGAGGCAGCTATCGCCTAAATTTGGGCAGATGTTTGAGGAGTTGCAGAAGGGCATGTCCAGACATGAGCCTGTCGAGATACTGCCATTTGTGTCGTCTGAGCAGGCAGCTTCGCCCTGGCTTGTGCGTGCGGCAGAAAACGCGGGACCCGAATTCTACGATTCAGCACGGCCGCAGGACGTTTACTTGCGTCTGGGCGCACAAGCGGCAGACTCTCTGCGTGACTGGAATGAGGAGCTGCAGAGCATCCGCGAAATGCCGCGTACGAATTTCTCCGAACGCGTGCTGCGCGATCGGCAGTTCTTCAAATGGCATTCGGAATTTGCAGAGGCAGCAGTGCGCGGCGCGATGGCTGTGGTCGACTGTGAAATGGCTCCGCTTAATCCGACAGATCCCGAGGAACAGCACATGTATCTTCGCGACAACATTTTTTACAGCAAGGGCTTTGATGGCCGCGAAACATTTACGGGGCTTGGTGGAGATGCTGCTGCCCACGTAGCAACAGGAAAGGATATTACAGGCGTGCGGCTGTTGAGCCAATTGGACACTGAAGGCCTCCATACGCTCGGCAGTGTGGTTGTGGATTATCGCGGTGTGCGTGTTGTTGCACAGTCGGTTGTTCCTGGCATCTTCCGCCGCCAAGAAACAACGCAAATTGTATATGGTTCCATCGACAGCGGCGTAACCATCGGCGACGATGCAGAATTCCATAAGGCAATGGAGCCTGTCGCCAAGCAGCTCCACTTTGGCGAACACACTGTGGTGGACGAGGCTGGAGAGGAGCACCGCCTGTACACGTCAATCGATGTGAAGGGCCTTACTGGCACTGATGGCCGCAAGTATGTTCTAGATCTGTATCGCATGACTCCAGCGGATGTTGGGTTCCTGGAAAGCGAGTGCATGGATGACGGTGATCTGCCCAAGTACCCCCACAAACTGGTGTTGCTGCGCCCGGAGCTTGTCGAGATCTTCTGGGAAAACAGCATTCGCAAAGCCGTCCAGGAATATGCTGTGGAAAAGGCTGGCAAGACACAGCAGGAGAACAAGGCTGGGGATCCTGAGTCGGTATCAGAAAACAAGGACAACGACGAACCTAAGAAAGCTGAAGGGACTACCGATACTAAGGAAGTCGGAGAGCCCAAGGAGGCAGATGAAACCGAAGAGGCGAAGACCAATGGACAAGCAGGCAAGACAGATTCCTCCAAGGACGAGTCCTCTGATCCAGAAGCCGCCAAGGAGGATACTACAAAAGATGCCATGGCCGATTTTGATTTCAGCCTCGAATTCAGTCCCGACGCTTTTACATCAGCGCAGCCGCAAGAAGAAGAGGACGCTATGGCCACTGCAGTTCGCAACGCTTCCAAGTTTTTGCGCGAGGTCAGCGTGCCAGCATTTGCGCGCGATCTTGCTGCGTACACGACGTCACCACTTTGCGGCGATGCGCTGTCGGTTGCTATGCACCAGCGTGGAATCAACATGCGGTATCTGGGAATGATTGCAGACCTTCTGCCTGCCTCTACTGAGAGCACCACCAGCGCCCGTCGTCTAGTCATATTCGAGATGGTTTCCCGCGCTACAAAGCACATTCTGCGCAACCTCTTCCGCGATGTGCCAGCGCATCTGCATACGGAGACGCTCGCACTTGTGCTTAACGCCTTGATTGGAACCAAGTACTGTGCCGATCCTGCCACGCATCTCTCTGACGAGGCGAAGCGCATTCCAGTGCTGGCAAACATGACGCCCAAGTGCCTTTCAGATGAACTCAGTGAGCAAGTAGCGCTGCGTTTCCGCTTCAAATTGGGCGAATCTATCCGACTGCTGGTTCCTGGCAACGAGCGGATCTTAATGCGCGAGGTATGCCTGAAGGTAGGCGCGCAACTTGCTCTGCAGCAATACCACTATGAACGCCCCGAGGAGACAGCAGTGTACGCCGAAGTTATGAGTGCGTTGAACTTTGGTACCAAGCTTACCAAGCCCATGAAACGCATGGTCAGGGAGAAGGTAGATGCGGTAATGGCACGGCCGCTAACAGTGCTTGCGGGCGACGTAATGAACTTTGTTGCTCTCACCAAGGTATCCACGCACCATGCGTCTTTTGCTGACGAGGCATTCGACGCCGGTCGTATGGCGCTGGATCAGGGTCAGAAAGACCTGGGGCTGGAGCTTCTGCTGGAGTCACTGGCGCTCCATGAGCAGACATTTGGGTTCTTGCACTCCGAGTCTGCGCGCTGCTACGCCGTTGTGTCGCTGGCGCACTACGAAGCCGGAGAGTATGCGATTGCTGCAGATTTCATGAGCAAGGCCGTTATCATTTCCGAGCGCACAGTTGGGCTTGACAACCCGCTGACCATCCACAACTACCTCAATCTTTCGCTGTACGAGCATGCGCGCGGCAACACGCTGTTGGCACTGCGGCTGATCCGGCATGCAGTGGACTTGTGGAGTCTGGTGAACAGTCCCGATCACCCGGATCTGGCTACGGCCCACAACAACATTGGCGTCATGCTGCAGTCTCTGAACATGTACGACGATGCGCTGCGCTTCTTCAAGTCCTGCGTCGACATTCGCGTGCGTCTGCTGGGGGAGGAACATGTTCTGGTTGCCAATGCACAGCACTCGCTGGCCAAGGCCCTTGCGCTGACGGGCGAGTTCAAGGAGGCCGTGCAGGTTGAACGCCAGGCCCATCGCTTCTTCAACAATAGCTTTGGCGAACAGGACCCTCGTACCCAGGAAACTGCCGAATGGTTGTCAGAGCTTACGCTTAATGCAGTCCGGACCGCGAAACTGACGAAAGCTGCGCAGGAGAAGCTCCGCAACTTTGCAAACACGGCCAACTTGATGCGCGTGGACCGTGACAGCAAGGACTCTGCCGAGCCAAGCACCACTGCAGGTGTCGCTGGCTCCAAAGGCGATCTGCCGATTGACCAGCTGCTCGAGTTTATCACTGGCAGCAGCAAGCCAAAGCCCAAGGGCGGCCGTCGAAGCAAGAATATTGGCGGGAGCCGCCGTTAGTACAGCTACTTTACACGTGATTTTATCTTTCCAGTGCAGATTTTTTTTTACCTTTAGACATTGGTTCACTTTGCCTGCTTGCTTGACACACATGTTTCGTTGTCACTAGTTCATTTAATCGCTCTACTAGTCGTAAATTCCTGCTGCTATTGCCGCTGCCCGAGGAACAGATGCTCGGCAGTGGGAAGTGGAGGACGATTCTGAATCCACAGAGCTTGCGCCTATGCACCTTCGGTGGTCTGGCCGCCAGCATGCCAACCTCCCACTTTGGATAACGATAAAGCGACGCTTACCAATACTGACGCGGTCATCAACTATGTGGCGAGATCGGTGGCTATTATATGGAAGTGTTGGTGTGGGTTGCGTAAACCCAAAGCTTGGGATACATTGCGCAAAGTGGCAGCATGCTATCACAACTGCACCTAGCGTAGGTAGTGATCTGAGTAGCGTTCATGCACAGATCCAGACTCTACTTATGGACGTTGTCGGAACATTGAGAGACAGTTCGGATAGAGGATATTGGCAAAAGGGCACTATGAACAAAGCGCTGGACCGCTATGCCAAAACTATTCGCCTAATATCGGAGTATGACACGGGCATACATGGTAGTCAATTAAAAGGAATCGATTGTGGTATAGAGAAGTCCGAACTGGTCAGGAATCTTATACAAGTGAGCGATAGCCTAGCCGAAGCAATTTGCTGCTATACTGTACAATGTATTCAGACCGGGAAGCTATCCGAGGCCATTAATGCCCTAGTAATGGCAACTGAAATTGACTGTGCATACGATCCAGGACATCTTCTATCAGCTAGTGTGTTTTGTCGACTGCAAAAACAACAGCTTGGTAAAAAGGATATTGAAGCAATAAGCATGGCAATTCTTCGTATTGGTGCGGTCCGCAGTTTGCCCGAACGGTTTATGAGTGCGATGATAGGTGCGTTATATCGCCGAATGAGCTACGACATAGTTGAACTATGCGAGAATCGACTTTCGTGCAACAATATTAGCGCAAGCATTGCACGCTTGTCGCTATTATCGATTCGCAAGCAGCAAGTATCGCAGATGTTGCAACGGCCAAATAGAAAATCAAAACGACTATTGCATAATAATTTGCGGATGCTTGGTCGTAGCGAATTACTTGAGACTGTAGATACATGTGCATTCTGTCGACGAGCGCGACGTATTGTGGATATTTTATGGCAAAATGACCGCAGATCTGTGACCGAAGCCCATTTGACAAAACTTCTGGAGATTGAACTTTCTTCTACTGGTAAATCTTCCATGCTTCCCCGAGAATTGGATCTGTGGCTTCGCAATTTTGTTTATTATGATATCCGGCCGAGCGTAAAGACATTTACAATAG
This sequence comes from Coemansia sp. RSA 988, assembly GCA_027577275.1. Classification (NCBI taxonomy): domain Eukaryota; kingdom Fungi; phylum Kickxellomycota; class Kickxellomycetes; order Kickxellales; family Kickxellaceae; genus Coemansia; species Coemansia sp. RSA 988. The sequence continues at coordinate 13,661 of JANBQQ010000109.1, read as the reverse complement.
TTACAAATGCATATTTTTTACACGACGACCATCAGTTTGCGTGGTCAATATTTCAAGGCATGAAGCATGGTCGTATACAAGGAATATCGGGACTGGATGGCCGAGTAGCAGATATTGAGTTTCCACAACCTAATAGCGTGACATTAGCAATGGTCACTGCACATACATGGTCAGAATGCAATCAGAATATGGATTCACTGCCATTTGAAGAGATATTGGCATCAACGGAGACGCACGGAAGGAAACAGAATCGGCTGGTCACTAGTGCGATATCTGCCCTTGTGAATAGTAATAGATTTGGCGATGCCGAACAGACATGGATACAGTATGGCTGCCGTTGCACACTTTCCGATTCCAGGGAACAACCACCGAATATATGGGCAATGACAAAGCTTGCTCTAGGTTATGCGCGTGCAGGTGATGTGGAAAAGGCAGCAGCATTTCTTCATGAGGCCTGTCAATATAGATTTGCAGAAACCTCACAGAGAAAAGTAGGTGGAGACAACACTACTCTATACCTGTCTGTGGTGTTCAATGCAGTTTTGTGTAGCGCGATCCGCAGCGCCAGCCAAAGCAAAATTGGAAAAGACGTAGCGATGCGACGTGATTTGTATTTGCTACGTTTAGCCGGCCAATACCGCATTCCACTCGATACAACGACATATAATGTGTTGCTTGCCGCTTTATCTCAGCTAGTGCGTCAGGATGTGGGAGATAGGAATGAACTTGCCAATTCAATGCAGGGACTCTATCATCGCATGATTGACCATGGTGTGACTCCTGATGATACAACTATAACTCATTTGATACCGCTATGGGTACATCTTGGAAAGCGCAATATAGCTGTCTTCTATTGGCAATTATGCTCTCAGCATCGGCCACCGCGCAAAGTTGGCCAGATCAGACGCCATGTGGTCGCAATGGCTCAGCATTGGAATTTAGTAGATAAAACTCTGGACATAATTAATCAATAGAAATATATTCCTTTTGCTATTTGCATATTGGATAGTATGTATTAGTATTTGTTTAGGAATATCTAATCTCACTAGGAAGGTATTCTCATTTGCAGATATTGTTCATATAGACATAAGGGCCAAAGAGATAGGAGGAAAGAAATCTGATATCCTATGGTGCAAAATGTAAACTATCTTGAGAAAAAAGTATAGATTATATACAACAGCCTTCGTGTTGTTTTTTTCGTTGAAAGTCTGCGTCATTAGAAGCCAAGAAATCTGCGTGTGCGGTCCCATGCACCCTCAGCAGTCAATGCAGGCCGAACATCCAAGAAGAATGAAGGTTTATCAGGATTGCTAGAGTCCCTTCTACCTTCATAAAAGTCAATGACATAGCGCACAGGTTTTCCACATCTATCAACAGTCCAATCATGGCGGTCAAACGGTCGTTGAAAGCCAATAAGCGAACGTAATCTAGCCTTGGGTGTTAGATCCTTAGCCTTGCCTTCAAAACGAAGCAGTTTTGGAGAACCACATTGTGTCTGATGGTAGCTCTCCCATTCAAGTATCTGCTTCCAGCACATCTCGTTGACAACATTGTGTATTGGAACTACGGTCTTCATATCTGGCTCGCTAGGATTCCAGTTTTTACGCCGCATAGCGTTGAAGAACATTTGTTCAGATGGATATATCCATCTATCCTCTGCAGTTTGCTCGTGGAGTGCTGGACATTCTGATTCTCCGGCGGCATCGTATCGATCGGCGCGTGGGATTGATGAGATTGTGCGCTCTGTTGACAGTCGTGTTTGTTGTGTGCTGCCTGCATGCTGCTCAGGTATTTTTGGCATGTTGTTGTGTGGATCCAGTCCAGCACCACTGGCTGAGGGATGAAAGGCTTTGAGAGAGCTACCGTGGTCGGCGGGACATGCGGCTGGATGTGTATCGCCACCATCTGGCCTCACAACCTTATCTTTGTTGCTAACTGAGTGATCTATCGGACATTTTGCTGCTGTTCCTGCTGAAGTGGTGGCACTGCGTGCACTGTGGTCTGCCGTACAGCTGCCATTTGATGGTTGAGAGTCGGTGGCCATACCGTTGCGCCTCCAATTGGCAATACATAAAGAACTTTAAAAGAAAGAAAGGAGACGAGAGAAAGTTGCTGATTGGGGGGGGGGGAGAGATCTCAACCACACTTTGCAATCCTTGTTTTGTCAGCCATTGAACGCATGATCTTGATCCAGCGTAGCCAGTCACCTCCTCTTCACTTTTTTCTCCTCTTCTTGCACAACCTAATAGAATATTTTCCTTACTTTTTTTTGCATTGTATAATAAATCGGCACAATGGAAAAAGTAGCTGGACCTGCAGGTGGTGTAAACAGAGGAGGAGTAGGAGGTTCTACAAAACCACGCTTCAGTGTCCTAGACACGCGCAGTCTAGCAGAAGAGCTAGTACCAGACTTTGAAGCCTTTGTAAAGAATGAACTAAGACTCAATGTCGACCATACGCCGCTATCTCAACGACCACAGTCTATAAATGACGGGAAGACTGGAGTGTGCAATTATTTTCTCAAAGGACATTGCTGGAAAGGAAACAATTGTATTTACCGACACTTGACGCGCGAACAGAGCGAGAAAATACAGTCAGACAACCGCACAGTAGTGTGTAAGCATTGGTTACGAGGACGATGCAAGAAGGATGATAATTGCGAGTTTCTTCACGAGTATGATTTGGAGAAGATGCCCAAGTGTCAGTTCTTTGCAAAAGATGGTGTGTGTAATAATGGCGATGAGTGCGATTACCGTCATGTGGATCCTGAGCAACGCGTGAAGGAGTGTCCGTGGTACGCAAGAGGATTCTGTAAACATGGTGCTAAGTGTAGAAGCAAACATGTTAGGAAGCTGATATGCCCGATGTTCCAGTTTGGATTCTGTCCTGATGGTCCCAACTGCAGGAAGGAACATCCAAGATTCGATCTTCCCAAGATGCACTCTGATGTTAACCCTACCGCTTTCGTTGCTGGTCCGCAGGTTGGCCAGGGCTTTATGCCGTCGCAAATGCAACAATAGATGTTTTATTTTGCTTATTTTATAGTCAAAACCAGTTCAAGTAATAGTACTCATATGTTTGTATTTAGAGCGAAATGAAAGATAGTATTTGTACGGATCAGAATGGTCAGCAGAGCAAAGAAGTGGTAGCACTTTATCTCCTCTTTTTCTTTACCGTCTTTGCTCGCTTTGGCTGGCGAGTAGTTTCAGCAGCGCTCTCCTCTGCATCGCTGTCCACAATCATGCTGTTATCCGAGCCCTGGCCATCCTCATCAAGCAAATCCCCGTCATAGTTATCCGCGCCAAAGTCATCTGCTGCCAAGCGCACCTTCTCAGGCTTTACTATCTCCTCATTTCCACCGTGTGTGCCCTCAGCGTCCTGGTCACTACCACTCTCCTCAGCCATGTCACTCTCTGCCTTATCCTTTGATTTCGACATGGTCTCCTTCTCTCGTTTCTTGCGATCAACGTTCTCTTGCTGTTGTTGGCGACGCTGAGCCAGACGACTAAGGTTGGCCTGACGCATTTTCTCTGTTTTCTCAACCTCCTCCTTTGTCTTGTGTATGTAGCTGTGGTGGATGACTTCGCCCTCGCATAGGCCGCCCTCGATCTTTATTAGCCGGAGCTCCATGCGTGGGCCAAGCTCCACGAGCCGAATAGCACGCTGTTGATCTTTGGTGTTATTGCGACCAACGTAGTCTTGAGCCAGCGTCACCGAGTTCTCAGGCCCATCCTCGACATCACTCTCCGAGGCAAAGGCCTCCCGCAACACGTAATCGCTAATATCGTCAAACTGTGCCAACGACGGCATGTTCTTGGACATTATCACACGTTTCACGCCCTTTGTCACGCCGACAGGCTTCACAACAATCGTGTAGTGACGGAAATCGACCATTCCTGTTTCCTCGTTATAATTGAACAATACCACACGACGTGCCTCAGAAAGCCTCATAGTCGATGGGTTAATTGACGGAAACATGTTCTGGAGCATGGCCGTCATCAGTTTGAACTCGTTGCCGCGACTCTCGCCCGCGAAGTTATTGAGAATAATCAACGGCGAGTTATTGTACTCAGCCGCCGACGTGTGTGGTGACTTTTGCAGGCTCAGACAGTCGCTGGCCAGAGAGTATTTGTTGACCCGGAAGTACAGCATAGGCCCGCGTGGAAACCTTCCGATCCGCAGATTAGTTCCTGTCTCCGTCTGGGAGAATAGCAGCAAATGCGAGATCCCTAGTTGACTGCTAACTGCAAGATAGTCGCGGATCTTGTTTGACTTGCGCTCTCGAAGCCGAGAGGCTGTGTTTGGCTCCATCACACGTCTCACATCACCAACAAGTTCACTAACCGTCTGTCCAACGTTCCCAGACTTTACGACCAATGATCTGGGCACCTTCTCCAGCTCTTCCTGCGTTGGAATAGCGTGCGTTCTCTTCTTTCTACGACCGTGACCCATGCTTCCTGTTATATCGACTGAGCAAATATAAGATACGTTTAAGGAAAGTGAAGCTGAGCCAAAGAACAGCAACAGCAAGCACACGAGAGCAAACATGTGCAAAAAAAAAGTAGGTGATCGGTTCTGATCCGCTAGATCTAGAAAATACAATCACGTGGTTTAGAGGGGTGGTAAGGGAAAGCGAGGCAGGCGCGTCGGGCCAAGTTCTGCAATCGACCAGCCTCGTCTTCTCCTCCACAAGTTTCTTCAGCTCCCCTTTTAAGCTTTCAGCACATTTATTTTTATCGAGCATTATCGGACACTCAGACTCCGCGAACCAGCAGAAAAAAACAGAGGCGCGGCAAGGACACCAAGAGCTTATCGTCCAGGGCGCACAGCTTCCCAGCTTTCGACTTGGTTGTGGACACGACGTTCTTATTATTACTTTTTTGCGTAGGAGCGATAACTCAGCCGTTTTGAAGGAGAAGACCCTGTCAAAGGTGTGTATGTGCATGCATGTCTTTACGCGTCTTCAGGTGTGGTTAGACGAGGTCGTTGTGTGGATGGTACGAAAGGATGGATGAGAAGTGGTAACCAAAGCCGCGCTTCTTTGTGCGTTTATTTGCTTACAGAACGTAAAGCTTCTTCCAGGCTTTCTTTCTTTCTTCTTTCTCAGACTGGCTTCTAAACTCTTGCCATTTTTCTATTGTTTTTAAGGTTCGTAGCCATCTGCTGCCTGTATTTGAACATGGCAGTTGATGCGCGCCAGGCGCAAGGAGAGTATACAGAATCGACTGATTACATTCGACGGCTTTGCGAGGGTGAGGAAGTCAAGGGCCTTCCGGCAGTACTTTTGGAAGGAGACCAAAACAACAACTCTGATGCGGCTACAGCAGTCAACGGGTCGTCTGAGATAAATGGGGGGCCTCGAAGCAGTCGATCTGCAGAGCAGTACACGCCACCAACGCCTTTTCACGCTTCATCGTCGTCAAAAGCAGCGGCTGGTGGGATTGTGTTGCCACGGGCCAAAACGCGCCAGGCCAACGGGGTCTCTGCCGTCCAGACAGCTGCGGGTGTCCGAAGACAGCAGCCCAATGGCACAACGCCGCAGAAAGGTTTGAAAACCTCGGAGCCGCATGATGTGTGCGACGCATGCGGACAGTCTGGAGAATTCATCTGTTGCGAGCGCTGTCCGCGTGTTTTTCACTTTCTTTGCGTGGAGCCGCCAATGGCGCCCGACGATGTTCGAAAGATCGACCACTGGTTTTGTCGGGAATGCTCACACCAGCGGTCGCGTAAGCGCAAGTCGCGTGCGCATGCAAAAAATATATTTTACCCGCTTATCTCAAACATGGAGTACAGCAACCCCTGCACCTTCTCAGTGCCTGACGAGATTCGACGCCTCTTTGATGGTGTGGAGGCCGATGTGGACGGCTCGTATGTAAATGTGCGCGAAGACCGTCAGCAGAGGGCGCACTTGGGCTCGAGCAACCGCGATTTCTCCCGGCTCACAGACGATCACAACCATCCCATCTTCTGCTACCGCTGTGGCCTGTCAGCACTCCATGGGTTGATTGTGCGCTGCGACTATTGCCCGCTGAACTGGCACTGGGACTGTCTGGACCCACCGCTCTCGTCTCAGCCGCCGCCACATAGGCGGTGGATGTGTCCGAATCACGCAGAGCATGCCATGGCTCGCCACCACAAGTTTCGTAAGGAGCGCATGATTGACCAGACCAACGCCCCTGAGAACGCGCGTAACAGCGGCATTGTTGATATTGTTGATGACGACCCTCTACCCTGGCACGAGATCTGCGATCCAAAGGTGCGTTACCGCATTACGTCTTCGCGTATTCGAAGCGAGTTTTCAAAGAACGCCCATCCTTGTCAGATTGCGCGGTCGCCCAGCACCGAGGAGGCCGCTTCCTGCAGTCTTGATCAGCCACACAAGCAGCAGCAGCAGCAGCAAGCGGAGAGTTCGTCTATTAAAAAATTGAACAACAACACGGCCGCACTTCAGCCTGTCCTGTCGGTGGAAGAGTGGCTACAGTCAATTGTCGCGTTCCAACAGGATGTTGCGCGTTTTATTATGAATTCCACCGCGGCGCAGGATGGAAAGCACGAGGTCCGCAAAAAGCAGAATAAGTTTGCTGTTCTGAGCGAGGTTGCAAAGCAGATTCTCTCGCCCGTCGATTCTGCTGCTGCTGAGAGGTTTGGAGATCGACACCCAGACAATGTTCCCAACACTGCGCAGTCGGCCACGGAGCTATCATTATGGAACAGCGCTAGTAACAGTAGTAGCCAGAACGCCTCCGATGAGGCAACAGCAGCAGCACCCGAAGACGTCCAGGTCGCACTGTCTGCGCTATCTGAATTACCAATAAGTAATATCGAGGAACCTGCAGCTGGAGTACGCTTATCTACTAGCAAAACGCAGCAACCACAGAAGCAACGATTGCGACAGCGGCTTCTGTTGGAGCATGGACTTACTACTAGTGACCTTGAAGCTGCATTCAGCCGCGTTCTTGATGGCAAGAGTTCTGCCCAATTGCTTGAAATAACTGGAGATATTCGTCTAGATACTTCCAAACTGCGTGCGGCTACTACGGATAGAATCCTAACTGCTGGCACCAAGCGCCGACAGTCCCAGACACCACCTCTTTTACGGTCTAGGAAGGTAATTGGCGACTTAGTTGCTGAGCCAGCTTCAAAACGTCGTCGTGCATCTAGCAGCGCGAGTGAACGTCGTGAGTTGTCCAAGTCAGACAATATCGCGCCAAGTCATATTGCGTCGACAGATTGTGCACGAGCAGCCCGTGCATCTGCGCTACTGGAGAAGCTCATCAGAGCAAAAGGGGCCGATGCGCTTGTGAGCTTTCTCCTTAGCGAGTAGCCGATAAAAGTGCGGTGTGTGTGTGTGTGTGTGGAGCGGATGATCGTATCTTCTACCACTCTCTCCAAATCCGCCGGGCTTTTCCGCATATTAAAGACGGAAGTCGTTTCGGATTTCGGTCTTGCGCAACAGCATAATGGTTGTCCCAAAGTATATGTTACAGATCGAAGCTGAGAGTACATCTAACCAGTCTATCGCACTAGATAACACCGAGATTTGCCTTTTTTTCTTTTCTTGCGCAGAGCTAGCTTCCAGGAATTATTTTCAATTCCGCAGAAGCTGTCCAGGCCTTTTTGTGTTTATCTGGCCCTTTCATGCCGTCTTTGTTTGCATTATACTCTATCCTGAGGGTATATTAAGCACCTTCGCCTTACAGACTCCGCCTGACCCTTTCTCCTCCAATTCCTTTTGTCGTTGCACAATGAGTTATTTCTCACTATTTTTTATTTGCTAGGGCCTTGCTTATCTCTTAAATACAAAACTGTACATTTTTTTTACTACACCGCCTTTTTCATTGCTTCTTGCGTTTCTAATCTGGCACATCATGGCTTCAGCGAAATCCCGCTTGACGTCAAACGTGGGGAAAGCTCAGCAAGCCCCATCTGTAACAAATTCCATCTCCAAACCTTCATTGATAGAGCGCCTGAAGATTCTAAACTACCGCTATGAAGTCACCATGGGACATTATATATTGGAATATTGGGAAAAGATGGTAGTCAACGCAATTGTACTAATCTGTTTTGTGTTTATCATCCGCATGGTTTTCTCCAGCTTTTCGGTAGACATTTTTCACACACCAAAGAGCATCCTAAGAGCATAGATCTTTCCTGATACCTTTGATCTGCGCTTTTCTATACAATATGTTATTGTCCATATTTGTTTAGATTCGGTGTTACACTGCAGAAAGTTACCCTTCCAATAAAGCCTTACTATTGCCATATTATTATATGTTGCCAGATGGAAATTCTTTATATATTCTTTCTTTTCAGAATTTGTCTTCCAAAACATCCGATTTATGGAGATTAGATTTACAAGCGCACAATCAAACACCTGCAGGCAATGCTTATGAAAACTGATTGGCGCAGAGTATAGAGGATTGCCCGTTCATCCTAGCCCCAAAAAAGTCACCCCTCAATTAAAGCGAAATCCATGAGCCTTTTGCCAAGATTGTATTTTGCACAAAATTATTAGCTCTGGCTGTTGGTTATTTTGGCGGGATTTGGTATTGCAGGTTTGTGCCATTTTGGCAGTGCGTTTGCGTAGTGGGAGGGGGGTCGTTGGCGGACAGAATAACCAGACAGACATTTGTGTTCTTTTACGATTCCACATCTGACTACACCCTCCCCTTCTTGGGGAAATACGGGCGACATCAATATAAGTTGCATGTGTTGTATTACATTGTCTTGACATAGCCAAAACTATCTACTCCATGCCTCTCAAAGCTACTACTGATATGTTGCTGTTCTGTTCCATGGTCCTGCTAAGCCAACCACGCATGTCAATCACATGCACAAAGTGTATCTCTCATAAAGCAACCCACAAGACCACTCGCTGTCAAGGAGTCGCCTTGGCCGATCCAAATATTATTTTTTGATGCGCCAATAGTTTTTCTAAAAACTGTAACTTTCCTCTTTCCTTTATCCTAGCAGTCTAAATTCATTTTTTAAACAAGCACAACCAACACAAGCAAAATGTCTCTTCAATTTCTAAAGAAACTCAACTACCAGTACGAGGTTACAACTGGCCTGTATATGCTTGAGAGTTGGGAAAAGTATATTGTCAATGGCATTGTCTGCGCCGGCTTCTCCCTGCTCGTATACACCACTGTTAACCACTTGCCAACCCAGGCTATGTCCCTGTTCGGTCAGATATCGAACTATGCTGCGGCTTAATTTGCAGGCTATTGGCACTGGACGTGTGCCTTTTAGCACATGTATCCAATGTTATTAACCGCCTACACTACTTTCACATGGCTATCGTCGCAACCAACAGACCAACAAACACGCTACCCCCCCCCGCTATAGGATAGCTTAATCGCATTTGTAGTAGCTATATCTTTTCTTCTTGTTGCAATTAATTTTGATAAACCCTATACAAGCTATGCTTTATTCTTCTGTCTCATATGCATCATCCCTATTGCATTTTCTCTAGAAGACTCAAAGGAATTAAGGCTATACCGGTATCGCATCAGGGAAATGCTTCTCTATATGAGCGAGCAGCTCAGGAATCAATTTAGTCGCAGCGCTGTCCTTGTGTCCGCGCAAAAGTTCAATGACCTTTGACACCGTTGGCACAGAAAGTCTGTGCGCGGTACGGATGTCTGAGCCCATAGACATAGGATCATCTTGATCCGTGGCTTGCATCGCAGTGGTCCACAGCTCCACAGCTGGGATAATCATATCCAGGTGGTTGTGCTTGACCATAATGGCTATGTACATAACCAGCACAGACTCGTCTACCATGCCTGGGCAGAATGCCATGCTCTCCACATCACCTCCACTGCTATTCTTTTTTCCGTCAAAGTTGCTGCTGTCAGTTGTGTTGGGCCGAGTAAGCAGGCCATGGAATATTTCCTGTGCACTATCAGGTCGGCTCATCTGATCACATGCAAACAGCGCCATCTCTGTAGCCTTCCCAGGAGGCAATGTCTGCAGCCGAAGCCAGCTCTTCCAAACACGCAATGTCGTGTCAAACTCTTGTCGCTCAATAGCAAGTCTCATTATATTGAGTAAGCATTGGGGCCGCGCCGAAACCCTTTTTGTGACGGACGGGTTCCATTCTGCATGCCGCATCATGTCAAGGAAGACGCCCATCGCATCGTCCATGCATCCGGCGCCAACAAATGCATTGATCGCAAGGAGATACATGTACGAGTCCTTGGTTACAAAGTACGTGTCGCTAGTATCGCTGTACCAGGTACGCAGAAATTTCAACTCCCCCTCGCCCAATTTCCGCTGCTGAGTCTGGGCTGCAAATGCGGCAAAAATGGCATTGAGGGTTCGTGTTGTCGGCTTCACAGGGGGCTTTAAGCGCATCATCTCGTTGGCAACCATCATTACCGCTTGTAGATTACCTCGACGCCAGCGAGATAACGCTGCCAGCACGCTGTTGTAGATAAACTCCCCAGCAACTAGGCCGCGCTTATACATTTCTGTTTTGAACCAAAACATGTCTCGAATGTCACCACGCCGTCCGCATGCATCAATCATTATCCCAAAGATGTGTGCATCAGGCTTTAGCTCGCCAGTGCCAAAAACCTTTTTGAACATCTCCTTGGCTTGATCTAAGCGCTCTGCCTTGTTCAGTGCGTCCAAAAGCATGGTATAAGTAACCACGTTAGCTGTCACAGAATTACTCCGCATATGCCCAACAATCCGTAGTACTTGTCCAAAATCATTGCGCCGCATTGCCGTCTCAATAAGAGTGTTGTATAGGCGTGTCTTGTATTTGTCGTCAATGTTGGCCATTATGTTCAGCACTGCAAATGGGTTAAGCGGCAGTTTCTGAATGACGCGAGCAGCCGGGACCACACTTCTTGTCGCTGCCTCCGCCAGTAACAACCTGATGTCGTCGTCGCGCTTCTCTCCAACTGCTGTATTCAGCAGAAGCATGTATGTGTAGCCGTCGAGCTTGAATCCACTCTGTTCCATCAGCTTGGCCTCCTGCAGACCTGCGTCCAACCCCTTAAGTCTGACAACGCCATCAAGTACTGTGTTACGCACGGTAGTGTCAGGAACAACTCCAGCCGCAGTCATCTCGTCTAGAATATCGAGCACTTTAGAAAAATTGCCAACGTTGGACTCTGCAGCAATATAACAAGTAAATGTCGGCAGATCGAGCTTTGCTATTTGGTCCTCAGTATCCTCCGACACTATCAAACCACATTCAATTCCGTTCTTGATATCCTGCCATATCCGACGCGCATTGCCAATCTCGTCTGTGCGAGTGCTATAGCCCTTGAGTAGAGTGCGATAAGGTCGTATTGTAGGCTTAATTCCTTGACTAACCATCTTTTCTAGCCATTCGCGTGCGTGCTTAAATTTCAGCAGGCTCACATTAACTGCAATGAGCTCTTGATAAGTAAATCGATCTGGAACAATTCCAGCCTGTTTTGTAGTCTCGTATACATTAAGCATTCTGGTCAATGTCATCGATGTTGGCGCCGCTCTGTTCCCTTGCGCTGATGCCCGCTCCGATCCTCTTATCCGCGCAAGTGTAAAGTTGACATCGATGTCCCTGAGATATGGTATCGATTTTTGTGGCAGACGGCTAAACCGCATCCAGGTCTCCTCACCGTCCCAGCTTGATGCGTGTAATTGAAATGTATAGATACCTGCAACTTCTTTTGGATCATTAGAAATATTGGTATCTCTTTTTAAGCTCCAACGGCTGATCGGGCTATCAACGACGGGTTCTCGTGTTCCAATGCGCGGCTGTGAGGTTGATGAGATAGCATCCACAAGCGGCTGGGAGGCCCCTCGATCTTTGGCAACTTTATCTGATTTCTTCTTCATGGCTTGGTTGTATAGTTCTGAGAGACTGTGGCGCTGTCCTGTCTGTAGCACACCATGACCACTGCGCACTGCCCTCGACCAGGTCGTCGTCCATGAGGTTGCTAGCCTCACTCGCCGTGCGTGCATCACCCGCGCCTCAAAAAGTGTCTATCAGTTGTAGAGATATCTATCCCAACGCATAAATGCAAATTTGTTGTTAGAGAGAGTAACCATGACACCACAGTTTTGCAGAACTTTTTTCCAGCCTTGTGTCAGAAATCTGATTTACTGACTTGATCTCGCCAACAGTTGATGCTGACTGTCAGTGAAAAAAAAGCCAATCAGCCAGTTTGAAGGGCAATAAGAAAACAAGGTTGAGTATTTTCTGGTAACACCTGTCGCCTTGCACGCAGCAATAACAGTGTTACTGGAACGGATTTAATAGCTAGTATGACACGCAGCGTTTGAATAACATTAGCAGTGCGTCTACAGGCCTTATAAAACAGTAGCTCCATCGCAATCTTTTAAGAATGATGACCACATTAACTTTGCAGCGGCTGGCGGGTGTTATTATCTCTTGCCAGTCAGGCTGTCAGATTGTAGACGCAAGCTACTACCACTTGCCATATCATTGTTATATTTTTCCTTATTGGGCTTTTTTTTATCTCAACGCTTGTCGCCATCATTTAACACTTTTGGAAGAAAAAAAATAGCAAAGTAAATCGTGGATATTGCATTAGCAGTAAGTTACTAAAATATTTAAATATACTTTGTGGTATCTGTTCACAAAAGCTTATAGAGTTTTATTACATTTTACCTTTTTTATCTGTGCTAGTAACAGATTACGCTTTTCTCTATTTTATGATGACAACAGGCAAAGTGCACATGTCATTGGTATTGCGCCTCAAGACAAAGGACAATATACCCGGGCGGCTCCAAAACATTCGCTTTATCGTATGGGGTGTTCTTGGAACCATATTTAAATACTACTGGCATGGACCTGAAGTTCAGTCGTGGGATTTGCGATTCCATATACTTTGAAATATTTTGCGACAGTACTTGGCTGGGCCGCTGCCACACGATATGCCTAACGAAAGTGCGGAGAAAATTGATTTTGCCTATGTTGCAGAATATATTTTTATGAACAATCTCCCATCACGTCCGCTGCAACCCAATGTTGGTATAAACCAAGAACATGATATTGTTCTTCAGTTAGAAAACTAAGTGAAGTACAATGTGCCACATTACGGGCTCTCAAACGACAAACTTTGTACAATGGCCGCTATGGATCTGCGTTCAGCAGAGGACGGCCACCCACGCACAATATCATGTCAGGTTTTGCCTAGTACAGAAACTAATTGCTTTAGAGAACATAATATTGCCTCAGATAATGAAGAGATTCCAGAGCTACTATCGCTAGATCCTCTGGAGCCTCACGAGCGTATTATTCTCCATTTCCATGGAGGTGCTTACTGCGTTGGTGAGCGAAGTCTAACACATATCCAAGTTTATGCGCACATGAGTCGCACCACCAGACTGCGAGTATTTTCTCCCAACTACCGTCTGGCTCCAGAGAATTGCTTTCCCAGTCAGCTCCATGACTGCTTTGTATTTTACATGACCTTGCTGAATCGCGGATTTAAACCTGAAAATATAACATTAGCTGGCGATAGCGCGGGTGGTGCCCTTGCTGTTGGCACACTACCGTTTTTGCAAAAGCTATTGGCGCACCAAAAATAATAATAATAATATTTGTGTCGGTCAAGACGATTTTTGGCAGCAAGTGGTCTTGTGTTTTGCGTTATGTGAGACAAAGTTTATGCATAGTTGGCGTGCATAGTTTG
>JANBQQ010000108.1:0-43632 GCA_027577275.1 Coemansia sp. RSA 988 | reverse complement strand
TAATTATATATAATATGTATTAAACCTATTCATTTTAAAATTTTTATTTTATATTAAATATTTTATAATAAATAAAATAATTTTTCATACAGATATAATCTATATTAATATAATTTATCAATGTCTAAATACATTAAATTAATTTTATATTTTAATTTATATAAATTAATTTTATTTTTTAATTTATTTTATCTAATAGTTTTAATAGAATTTTCTAAATACTAAAAAATAAAATACCAATAATTGACAATGATATTAATAATATAATTATAAAATTTTCTATTTAATGTTGCAATAAATTTTATATATTTTTATAATAAAAATTTATTATTAATAAATTTTTATTCTTTTAAATTTAATAAAATAATTATATTATTAAAAATTTTATAATTTTTATCGATAAATGCTATTATAACATATAGAATAATTATTATTAATATCCTTTCAGAAAAATTTAAATAATTTTTTTTTATAAATTTTTTATATAATATATATAATATAAATAATTTATATATTTAAATATAATAAAAATATTATTAAAATAAGAATAAAATAAAAAAATAATAATAATATAAAAATAATATTAACAAAAAAAATAAAAAAGTTATGTATTACATAAAAAAAAAAGAATTTTTTTAATTTATATTAATAATGAAAAATTTAAAAAGTCATCCTATTCTTTCTTTAGCCAATGAATTTATTATAGATTCACCTGCACCTAGTAATATTTCATATATATGGAATTTTGGTAGTTTATTAGGTGTATGTTTAATAATCCAAATAATAACAGGTGTAACATTAGCCATGCATTATTGCCCAAGTATTGATTTGGCATTTACATCTGTAGAACATAAACAATTACTGTTTTCAATTTTCTCTATTTCTTGTACAAATGATATTAACAAAAACAATAATAAAGAATCAATTAACAAATTACCAATTATAGTTTATAACAACGCCAAAACTGAAAGATTATAAATTTTAAAAGATAACAAAGATAAATCTGGAATTTACCTATGGACTCATTTAGAATCAGGAAAATTTTATGTAGGAAGTGCGATAGATATTTCCAAACGATAAAATAATTATTTTACTAAAAGTTATTTAGAAAGCTTAAAATCTATGTATATATAAAGTTCTACTCCATCACGGTTATTCATCATTTTCTTTATCTATTCTTGAATACATTGATATTTCTGATTTAGACAAAGAAAAAGCAAAAAATTTGATACTTGAACGAGAACAATTATATATAAATTCTCTGGGACCTGAATATAATATAAATCGTATAGCTGATTTTTGTTTAGGATCCCTACATACTGAAGAAACGTCCCAAGGGGGTTTCCGCAGCAATGCTGTAGAAACGCCCGAAGGGGGTTTCCGCCTACGGCAGAAACTAAAACTTTAATTAGCAGAATAGTAACAGGTGTCAATAACTCAATGTATGGAAAAACAGGTGAAAATAATCCTAATTTTGGTAAACTTCTTTTGGCAGAAACTAAAGCTTTAATGAGTATAGTTAAAACTGGAGATAATCATCCTTTATACGGTAAATTCCATTCAACTGAAATTAAAAAAAAAAATAAGTAAAACTCGTTAACGAGTATATGTTTATTCTTTTTATAAATCAGCACTAATTAAAACTTTTTATTCAAATAGAAAAGCAGCGGCGGAATATAAAAATTGTTCAAAAGACACAATAATTAAGTATAAAAATACTGGTAAATTATTTAAAAATGAATGGATATTATCTTTAACAAAAATTGGTTAATTAAAATTAAGAAGAAAAATTTCCACTCTTAATTTAATATAATTTCTAAAAAATATTAATTTATTATCAAAAATTGTTTTATAACTAAAATAAAAAGAAAAAACTCCCATTATTTTTATTTGGCAGAATTTTTAATTTTGTACGAGAATAAGAAATTCATACATCTCAGGTAATGTGTTCTTTAAACTTGGCTATATGCTGGAAACTCCTAAAGCCTTAAGTACTTTGTATAGTGAAAATCTTAACCTACTGGGGTTCTGCTCTGGCTCGTGACCCTTATTAAGGGGTCGGATGTACCAATGGACAATCAGCAGGAAACCCAGATAAATATATATATTTATCTGGGATCGTCAGAGACTATACGCCAAGAATTATTAGGCCTCCGGTTTAATGATTATGATATAGTCCGATCAGTTATGAAAGTAACTGAAGTTTTGATTTATGCCAATTTAGATGAGATTGTTTATACTAATGTTATAATTACTGGGATAGTTGCGAATAAAAATAATTTATTGGACCCTTCAAAAAGTATTAAGCCCGTTGTGACTAAATGTAAAATAGAAAATTTATCCGAGATTCCTGCAAAGGAAGAGTTTTTACAATGGTTTAGTGGCTTTACTGATGGAGAGGGTAATTTTTTTATCGGTCTTAATAATAATTCTATAAGATTTAGATTTAAAATTTCAACTCATATTGATGATATTGAGATTTTACACCATATAAAAAATACTTTAGGTGTTGGTCAAGTAAAAGTAGAAAATATCAATTATAGTGTTTATATTGTACAAGATTTTGACTATATAAAAAATGTTATTTGTCCTATTTTAAATAATTTTCCTTTACAAACTAATAAAAGATTAGATTTTGATGATTTTTATAAAGCTATTAATATCAAAGAAATTAAAGGTAAAAAATTAACTAATAGTGAAAAAAATTTCATTATTTCTATAAAAAACAGTATGAATTCTAATCGACTAACAACTAATTTATCTAATGAATTTAATAAAAGCTTTTTATATAATATTAATCTAAATTGGTTAATGGGATTTATAGAAGCTGACGGTACTTTTGGTATTAAAAATAATACACCTTATCTACAAATAGCTCAAAAAAATACAAGTGAGTCTACCCTTAATGCAATTAAAGATTTTATAACTACATTACCTGGAATTAATAAACCAGATAAAGTTTTATCACCAAATATTAATAGTTCAATTAATAAAAAAACTAACGTTATATCTTTAACTATTAACAGTGTAGATAGTTTATATTATTATTTATTACCAATTTTAGATTCATCTGAAATGTATTCTCGTAAAAAAATAGATTTTAAATTATGGAGAATTGCATTATTATTACACAAATTAGGTTATTATTATTCATCTGAAGGAAAACAATTATTAATTGATATTTCTATTTGTATTAATAAATCAAGATATAGTACTTCTTGTAAAATAGATAATATAAATAATTTTATTAATGAAATCTTTATTAAATCCGATAAATTATTCACTCAAAAACCACCTTTTAATATTAGTTTAAACAAAACTCATTTAAATTTTGCACAAGAGATTAATATACAGCAACGAAAATTAACTCCAAATATTGTCTTTATTTATAAAGATAATCAATTAATTCAAGGATCCCCTTTTTCAAGTTATAGTGATGCCCATAAAGCTTTAGGTTTAAAACCAAGTAGTATGGTATGTAATCGTTATATAAATTCAGGGAAATTATATAAAAATTTATATTTATTTTCATCTAAATCTTTAGATAATTAAATTAATTTAATTATTAATTTATTTCCTTAACTCATATCTTTTCTTTATTAAAGTAGAGTTTTATAACTTATAAAGTTAAATTTAAGAAAGTTATATTTTCTATATATTAATAAACAAAACAAACAAATTTATGATTATGAGAGATGTTAATAATGGTTGGATTATTAGATATATGCATTCTAATACTGCTGCATTTTTCTTTATATTTATATATTTACATATGGGTAAAGCGCTGTATTATGGTTCATATAGTAAACCTAGAATATTATTATGGTATACAGGAATCGTAATATTTTTAATTGTAATGGCTACTGCCTTTTTGGGTTATGAACATAGCCCAAAATCATTGAATATTTTTATATTTGAAAATTTATTAAATTCATTTAGTATAAATAATTATTTATTATTAATGTTTTATTTACCAATTAGTAATAGTAATAGTGGTTATCATACTGATAACGGAGCAAATAAAAATAAAAATATAAACGATAAATATTTAGGTATTTTAAATATACTGTATAAAAAAAATATAAAATATGAAAAAATTTATACGGAATTACATTTAAAAACTACGAAAGATAAAATAAGTAAAGAATTAAAAAATAAACAAGGAATTTATATGGTATTAAATTTAGTAACAGAAAATTATTATATAGGTTCAGCTTCTACTAATAAATTTATGTCTCGTTTTATGAAACATTTAATATATATATCAGGTAGTAAATTAATTAAAAATAGTGTATTAAAATATAGTTTACCTAATTTTGCTTTTATTATTTTAGAATTTTATCCTGAAATAATAAATAGAACCAATAATAAAGAATTATTGGGGTTAGAAACTAAATATATTAAAACTTTATTACCTGAATATAATATATTAACTGAAGCAGGAAATTCTTTTGGTTATAAACATAGTGAAGAAATAAGAAAAAAAATGTCTGAAAATTTTTCTGAAGAAAAAAGAAATTTTATAAAAAATTTAAATTTAAATAAAAAATTATCTATTGAGACTAGAAAAAAATTAAGTGAATCAGCATTAAAAAGACCTCTTATGAGCTATGAAACTAAATTAAAATGTATTATTAAACAACGTCCTGTTTATTTATATGATTATAAAGGTAATTTATTATTTTTTTGTCCAAATATGAAATTAGCTGCTCTATTGCTGCATTGCAGCTATAGTACTTTACAAAGAGCATTAAAAAATAATAAAATTTATACAGATCCTTTATTAGTTGATTTTATTTCTAAAAATAAAAATTTCAGTATGGAAGAAATATTATTAAATCTTGGTATATATCCCTATATTAAAGATTCTAATAATAAAGATTTAATAAAGAAATTATATAATTTTACAGAAAATAAAAAAAATTTTTCTAATTCAACTAATAGAGAAAATAATAAATTTTTCCCTCTTATTTTAAAATAATGAGGGGATTATAAATATTCAATGATAATCTTACTGGTACTTATCTAATAAGTAAATTTTGGAAATTTTATATTAGAGATATCTTACTTATATCTTTACAGTAATCCCCTATATAACTTAGTTATATTGAGAATTTATATTTTACTTATCGGTTAAGTAGTTATATATAGTTAACTTTTATTAGGAATATATATAATCAACAGTAAGACGATTATACATAATCGTCGAATATACAGATCTTATATATGTGATCTGATATTTGGTAACATTAGTGAAAACGATCAAACATTATCATAACTATGACGGGATAGATCGTCGGTTAAATAAATAATCGCGACAGACTGGGTCACTAATGGGTGTCTGAAGGAAATGAATATATTCATTTTGGATATGATGCTTAATGCACAGTCGTTTTTATAATATAATAATCCAAAAAATATATATATACTTTTTGGATTATTTTAATAAATTGTATGTTTTACCTTATGGTCAAATGAGTTACTGGGGTGAATTATATTGCCCTAAATATATTAATGATTATATTTATTATTTTATATTACCAGGTATAAGAGCAAATAAAAGAATTGGACCTCATAATCAAGACGTAATATCGTTATTAATTGGTTCATTATTAGGTGATGCATATGCTGAAAAACATGGTAATGGAACTAGAATTTCTTTTTATCAAGAAGCATCACATAAAAATTATTTATTATATTTACATAATTTATTATCTAATATGAGTTATTGTAATAAAAATTTACCTAAAATTCAAACAAGATTAGATAAATATGGTAAATTAAGATATATTATAAGATTTAAAACTTATACATTTAGTAGTTTTAATTGGATTCAAGAATCTTTTTATAATAATAATAAAAAAATTTTACCATTAAATATAAATCAATTTTTATCACCTTTAACTTTAGCTATATGAATTCAAGATGATGGAGGAAAAGTTGGATTTGATTTAAAATTATCTACTAATAATTTTAATTTAAAAGAAGTTACATTATTATGTAATTGTTTAAATAATTTATATAGTTTAAATGCTTCTATACAATCAGCAGGTGTAATAAATCAATATATTATATATATACCTAAAAATTCAATTAATTTATTGAAGTCAATTGTTAATCCTTATATTCATCCTAGTATGAAATATAAATTACAATCTTAATATATAATAAATATATATAAAATAATATTTATATTATTACTTTTATATAAATTTATAATACTAATGTAAACTTGGTTAATTAGGTTATTTTACTAAAAGACCGTGAATTATAAATTTGTACAGATTGATTCATTAGTAAATATTTGAAATAAAATATTTAATATACAATCGAAATCTTAATTCATATAATGAATCACAAGACTTTAATATTTATTTTAAAAATGTAAGTTTTTTTTTAATTAAAGTACATGAATTTTATTATAAAATAATAATAAATAATATAAATATTATTTATTATCCTTTAATAAGGAATAATAAAATTTTAAGATTTGGCTACGGTTATTACTAACTTATTTTCAGCTATTCCTTTTATTGGTACTGATATAGTACAGTTCATTTGGGGAGGATTCAGCGTTAATAACGCTACTTTAAACAGATTTTTTAGTCTACATTTCTTATTACCCTTTAAAAATTTAAATAGGGGTAAAAAAATTTACTAAATTGCTTAAAAGACCTTTGTAATTTGTTTTAAGGTTAATAAGCAGCATAAATATATTTAAATTGTTAATTTTTTATGTAATAATTAATGTAAAAAAAAATGGTTTTTATTTTATAAATCTTAACCATTTTTTAATTTTTGATTATCATAAATTAATTTTAAATTGTTCATGTTCAACGACTAAATAGTAAAATGATATAATATCATATGATATAGTCTAAACATTTTTGAGAAAAAGTGAAAAATATAAAATTATTTATGTATCTATATTATATAAAATTATTTTATTTTCTCTTTTAAAAATTTCTAATATTAATAAAAATAATGAAAAAGATATAAAATTTTGGTTAAATAAATTAGAATTAACTAAAACACCTATAACTAAAAAAAGAAAAATAAAATACCCAAAGGTAGATATTAATTTTTTAAGTTTTTTAGTTGGAGTTATTGATGGTGATGGATATATACAATATAAATCAAATTCTAATGGATATATTGAATTTAATTTAGTAATTACTTTTAATAATAGAGATTTTGAAACTTTTGAGTTTATAAAAAATCAATTAAAATTTGGAAAAATAATAAAAATTAATGATACTTTAAATAAATTTGTTGTTTATTATTTTGAATTAAAACATATTTTAGTTCCATTATGGTTAAAAAATAATTTATATTTTTTAACTGAAAATAGAAATAAACAATATAATAAATTATTATATGTTATAGAAAATAATATAAAAAAAAGTAGTAAATCTTTTATAGATACAACTACGTTTCCTAATTACAACTCTATTGATTTATTTGAGCCTAATATTTATTTAAATCTCTTTTATTTTAAAAATTGGTTAGTGGGTTTTGTTACAGCTGAAGGTTCCTTTTTTGTACAAAAAAATAAAGAGATAAGTTTTAATATAGGTTAAAAAGGAAATAAAATTTTAATGGACAATATTTTTTTTTTTAATCCAAGTAAAAAAATATACTTCAATAAGAGGGACAATTTTTCAATTGTCCGAATGACTTCAATTAATGATATTCAAAAAATCATAAATTTTTTTTCTTTTGATAATAATTTTCCTATAATTGGGTATAAAAATTTTCAATATATTAATTGGTTAAATAATTTAAAAGAATCAAAAAGATATAAAAATCTTAAATTCCCTTGGTAACGAAATTAATAAATTATTTTAATATAGATACATTTTTAATTTTTTAATAAAATTGTTATTTTAGCTGCAGTAATAGTATTACATCTTATAGGATTACATCAACATGGGTTTCAAGGCCCAATATTTATAAAAATATTTAAACAATTTTATAGTACTTCATTAAAATTTATATTGCCTAATACTAGAGCCAATAAAAGAATAGGGCCTCATAATAAAGAAGTAATATCTTTTTTAGTTGGTTCATTATTAGGTGATGTTCATGGAGAAAGATTAATGAATGGTGGAGTTAGATTTAGATTTAAACAAAGTATAAAACATAAAGATTATTTATTTTGGTTATATGAATTTTTATTAAAACAAGGTTATACTAATAATACTTTACCTTCAATAGTAAAACAAAAATTAGGTAAAAAAAATTATGAAGCTTATCGTTTTAATACATATAGTTATAAAAATTTATTATGGTTATATAAATTATTTTATAATCATAATAAAAAAAAAATTATACCCTTAGATATAGATAAATATCTTACTCCTTTAGCATTAGCAATTTGAATTCAAGATGACGGTACTTGAAAAAATTCAGGAGTAAGAATAGCAACAAATAGTTTTACTTTACAAGAAGTTGAATTATTAAAATCAGTTTTAGAAAATAAATTTTATCTTAAATGTTCTTTAAATTATTTTTCTAAATCTAAACAATATCAACTTTATATAAAAAATAAATCTATGAATCAACTTAGAAATCTTGTTTTACCTTATTTTCATAAATCTATGTATTATAAATTAGGTTTAAATATCAAATAAGTAGTCAGATATAAATATTTTTGTTAAGTTTCAATAAAAACAAAAATATAATTAATTATATCCAAGATCATGACAGTGATCTTTAATTTCTATTATAAATATTTTTATTGAAATTAGGCAACACTTATGAAAACGGTTAATGGTTGATTTATCAGCAGAAGACCGTCGGTTTTATATATATTACGAAACTTTATATATATAAGATCGCTACAGACTACTCGTTAACGAGTGTTCTACTTTTATAATATATTTATATAGTAGATCGGGTCATAAGTGGATCTTTTTTGGAAATATTATATATTTTCCGTAAAGGGTTTAATGTACAGTCGAAATTAAGTAATTATTTTACTAATTTGCTAATAACCCATTAGGAATTTCTTCTAATGGTGATAAAATTCCTTTTCATCCATATTTTTCATATAAAGATTATGTTACATTCTTTTTATTTTTCTTAATATTATCATTCTTTATATTTTTTATACCTAATTTTATGGGTGAAGCTGATAATTATATACCTGCAAATCCTTTAGTAACACCACCTTCGATAAAAATTGACATAATATATTTAATGTCTACCTTTATAAAAATAAATAATTTAAATTTAATTGAATCATTAAATAATTCAGAAAAAGGTTATATATTCATAAATAATAAACGAAGATTAATTTCAAAAAAAGAATTATTACTTATGATAAATAATATAAAAGAAAAAATTATAAATAATTATAATAAAAATTTGAATTGAAATAATATGTTTAGACAATTAATAAATGGTTTTTTTCAAGCTGAAGGTCATATAGGGGGTTATTTTGAAAATAAATTTAAATTTAGACCTATCATATATTTATCTCAAAATGCTAGTGAACATAGTATTGAATTATTTAGTCAATTATCATTTATATTTAATAATCAAATGAATTGGGTAATATTAAAAAATGATTCAAATATATTTCATATTCGACTTCAATCAAGAAATTGGAATTTTATAATAAATGATTTTCTTCCTTATTTTTCTTTAGTTTATGGAGATAAATATAAAGGTTTAAAAAAATTAAAAAATATTTATGAAATTATATCTAATCCCGAATTACCAAATAATTTGGAATTAATAAAAAATTTATATTGGTTAGCTTATAATTTAGTTGATAACTCTCAAAGAAAAATTAATTTATATAATATTTTATTTTCTATAACTAATATAAAATTTAGTATAAACGATTTAAAAATTAAATCGTATAAAGATAATATTAATACAGATATATCTTTACTTTTTTTTATAGGATTATATTTAGGTGATGGTAATTTAACTATAAGAATAAGAAATAATAATTATAAAAATATTTGGTTTATTCCTATATTAAAAATAAGTCAAAAAATAACTGAAGATAATTTTAATTTATTAAATAAAATAAAAATTTATTTAAATAAATTAAATATAAATTCTAATATAATAAAATCTAATCATCTTTATATTCTTCAAATAGAAAATAAAAAAAATATAATACCTTTATTAGAAATAATCTATAATTATAATTTTTTTTTATATTTTAAGAAATATAGAATTTATAATATAAAAAAATCTTTAATATTTTTACATACTAGTTTATTATATATAAAATCAATTCAAATTATGTTATTAAATTATTATTATTCTATTAATATAGATTTTGAAAAACCTAAAAATTATTGGGAAAAAATTATATTAAATTATGAAAATAATAATAAATCTTTATCTGGTGAATCATATATAAATATATCTAAAAATATATCTTGGTGTGTTATATTACCTACTTTATTTAAAATTAAACCACGAAGAAAATATTTTTATTTTAAAACTTATAATAATTCAAAAGATAAAGCATTAAAATCAGCTATTAAATATAAAGAAGATCAAATTAATTTATGGTTAAAAAATAATTTTTTATAATTTATATATCTGAAAATTTTTTAAATATTTTTATATTATTTTATATTTTTAAAGGTACTGTCGCCTTTATCTTAATTGATTAAGGAAAAAAGGGTGAATTGAGAAAAGTATAATATTATATTTTTCTAAAATGATTTTTTATTTTCAAGAAAGCTAAGGTATTTATTTTTTACTATGCTAACTTGCAGCGAAGTATATAACAGCATTTTTATAGTTATATAAACGTTCAAAGACTAGATGATGAGTAATGCTAACAATAATTCATCCATGAGCGCCCTTTTATTTGCATTTCGTATGAAATGAATAAATGACATAGTCTAATGATTAATGAAAATTAATTTTAAATTTTGATTTTAATCAAAATTAATTGAGTACCTGAATGGTATGTAAAAAATGCCTATCGGTCACGTGAGTGACTGAATTTATCTTATCATATGCTGGAAATTTCTAAAACTTTAAGTACCATAATATTTATTTATATTAGGTAAGAATCTTAAAGATATTTGATAAATATTTATCAATAAATGGACAATCAGCAGGAAACCCAGATAAATATATATATTTATCTGGGATCCTCAACGACTAATACGTAAGAAAAGAAAATATAATTTATATTTTCTTTAAGATAGAGTCTAATATAAAAATTTATATAATATCTTAAATATTTGTATTCTTTTAGATATAGTAAATTATAAAAATAAACGTAAATCTGTTCATCTACAAATGAACGGATTATTTTTAATAGAAAGAAATAATTATATTTTATCTGAAGAATTTAAACAAATATTAATAGATATTTTATTAGGTAATGGACATATAGTTCAAAGATCATTAACAAGTAATTCTCGGTTAATTTATAATTAACCGGCTATAAAGAATAAAAATAATTTTTATTTTATTGTATAATGAATTATAAACCACAATCTAGGGTCATCACAGATGACGGAACAAAAAAAAAACTTATAGTTCTATATTTTTTACTACTATGCAATTACTTTATTTTAATGAATATAGAAAATCGTAATTATGCTATTAGCATAATTACGGTTTCTGATAATATTTATACATTATTAACACCTATTAATCTAGTATATTCAAATATTCTGCCACATTCCGAGTATAATTTTGTTATTTTAAAAATCACTTAATTATAATTATATTGATTTTTACTGTTTAACATTTACACCGATAGTTATTTATAATAATGTTTATACTGAAATAAAAACCATCATCAGAGATAATGGCAGTTAGGCGAGTATATATCGTTGCACTTGTATAATTACAAATTTATCTTATGTGGGTAGTAGTATTTATTTAGAAAGAAGATTTTTTTATCCTTCTTATATTATATATCCTTCTTCTAAGAATATGGTTATAAATAAAACTCTTAAAAAATATAGGTATTCAAAATCTGAACACTGGTAGTGTTCGGAATATTGTGATATTAAAATTATTGGTATAAGATAACAGTATTATATAGATTCCTTTTATTCAGAATATAATGTTTTAAGAAGAACTTATTCCTCTCTTAGTTATAAACACTCTAAAGAAACTTTTATTTTAGTAAGAAATAATTTATCTAATTTGCAAAAAAAAAAAAAATAAACAAATAAAAGTTAAGGTTACTAATATGAAAATCTATATTTCACATTAATATATCTCTATAAAAAATGTAGCTATAAACCTTAATACAAATTAAGCTATTCTTACTAAATGTATTAAAAACTCTTTATTTTTTTAAGGTATTTATAAATTAGAGGCTAACTTATCTATTTCTAACTATGATTCTAATTATTTTAATCATCCTAACCCAATCAAGATCGGAGTTGATGATTTAGATTTTAATACAAAAACTATTTATACTTCTATTCATGTTGCAGCTAGATATTTTAATATAAGACATATAAATATAACTAATTTTTTTTTTTACCTAATCTAGTTAGACCATATAAAGAAAAATATATATTTTAAAAGATATAACGCCGATTTCCGTTTTCTGTTGATTATTATAAATAAGATAAATCATTATAGCAATAAAATTTTATTTATCTCTTAAACATTAATAATAAACAAAATAATGAACTTCATTTTAATGTTTATGCTTTTTCTAATAATGATATGGATAAATTTATGTTTACATAATAAATTTTATTTTTTTTGTTCTATTTATTATCATAAGAATTTTTAAACCTAGAATATATATATTTGAACTATCTATGGATCATTTTAGATTTCTAATAAAAGATTCTTTTATTAACAATATGTTATATAAATTAGGTTTATAATACATAGAGTTTTTAAAACTTTTTTATAAATTTTTATTTTTGATTTTTTACCTTTTTATGCTATTTTAAGATCTATACCTCATAAATTAGGTGGTGTTATTGCTATGTTTGCTGCTATTTTAATTTTATTTTTATTACCAATCTTAGATATATCTAAAATTAGAAGTTTACAATTTAGACCTTTTATGAAATTCTTTTTTTGGTTATTTATTGCTAATTTCTTTATTTTAATGTGGATTGGTGCTAATCATGCAGAAGCTCCTTTTATTGTTATTGGACAATTTGCAACTGTTTTCTATTTCTTATATTTCTTAATTTTAATACCTTTCATTTCTATATTAGAAAATACATTAGCAGATATAGCTATATCTAGTTATAATTCTAAATCTACACCTGTGTTTATTTGGTGGAGTAAAAAAGGAATGTTATTTGATATTAAAGCTGGAATAAAACATGGTTATAATATGCCCATTTTACCGGATAATATACATAATTTCATAAATTTATCTATAATAAGAATATTAAGGATAATAGGAGGAATATCAACTATTTATTGGTTATATTATATGAACCTAGGTATTCAGGTTCATATAATAATTTTTAGTATGGCTATGACTCAATTAGGATTTATGTTTATTATTTCTCTTATAAAATTTATGTATTCTATAAAAATAATTTTTTCAGGAAAACTTATAATAAGAAATTCTCCAGCTAACATAGGTACTACTTCTACTGCTTTATTTGTGTATTGTTTTAAAGGTATGTGTATAATTACTGGCAGTGCTTCTGCTGTATTTGGTACAGGGCTTGGTTTAGATTATTTATTAGAGAAGGGGAGGAGAAAACCAGTTTTTACTCCTATTGCTTCAAAGTTTTTAGACAAAACTTTAACTGAAATGGGTTATCCTAAATTAAAAACTCCTCTTACACATACTGAAATTAATCAAGCTTATTCAGATAGCATGAAAAAATTTCAGAATATTTGTAATAATACAAATACTGCACAATGTATGGAATTTAAACGTAGCTTTTATTTCACAATCCAAAATATTAACAGAATTAGAAAATATAAAAACAAATTTAGATATTAGTAAACCTAAATAATTTTTTAAAATTTCATTTGAAGATTTTGATAATATTTTCTAAATATTTTCTGATTTTTCTATAGTACAACAATATACAATTTCAATTTTATTTTTAATACTGTCATTAAGTTTAAATATATTTAATGTTTTCTGTCAATATTATATTCATTTAAAAGGTGAAGAATTATTAGAAGCATTATTACCTAAACTTATTTATTTAATAAGTAAAAAATTAAGAAAATACTCAACATTATATTCATTGATATCATATCTTTTTATAATCCTAGTTATAATATTAAGTTCTATTTATTTTATTATTAGAAGCTAAATTAATATATTAATTTTTATTATATAAAATTAAAACTAAGTTACCATATAAAAACTTTATAATAATTTTTTTTTTAATTAACTTTATTTTTTTTTTTTACTTACCTTATCTTTATTTTAATTTTTTTATTTTTATTATGCATTTCTTTATATTTTAAAAATAATTTTAAGAATTAATTCTTAAAATTATTTATATATTTGTATAATTTTTAATAAAAATTTTAATAATTTTTATTTTTAATATCAATTTTTATTAATGAATTAATATATAATTTTAGATAAATTTAAAATATTAAAAAAATTATTATTAATTTTTTGTTATTATATTTTATAATTTTCATGGTGAATATTAGAATGAAGATTTAATTTATTATAATTTTATAAATATAAGATCAAAATTATATAAATTTATATTAAAATCATAATTAATAATTTTGAATATTTATTATTATTTATATTTTAGAATTATTTTTTTTTTTTTAATTATTAGTATATTAAAAATAATATTAAAAGTATAAAAAAAATATTTTTACGAAATATTTATAAAAAAAAATTATTTACTTTATTATATTTTATATTGAAATAATTTAAATTTTATTTAATAATAAAAATTTAATTATTAAATAATTATATTTTTATTATATTTAAAAATTCTAAAATTTAAAAATTTTCTTTTTTTTAGAATTTTTATAATTATTTATATAAATATAATAATTATATAAATTTATCTGATCTAAAAATTATATATAATTTTTGGATTTATATTAGAAAATTGAATAATATATATAAATATTATTTATTATCTAATAAGAATAAAAAAAAAATATATTTTATCAAAAAATTTTTGGATAGAATAATTTAAAATATTTATAATGTTTAAATTTTTATTTTATAATTAAAAAATGTATAAACTAAATAAATTGCAAAGAATAACTTATTTAAAAGTTTTTTTTTAATTTATATAAAATTTATTTAAATATTATATAAATTTTATTATACTATTTATAACTATATTATATATTTATTAATTTTTAATAATAAAATTTATAATATAAATTTTATTATCTATATTTATATAATATATAAATATAATACTTATTAATATAATTTAATTTATATATTATAATATATATTTACATGTAATATACATTATAAAAAAATTATATTATAATTTTTAATTATATAAATTATAATATAATTTTATTTTTTTATAATACTAATAATAATTTTTTTTATACAATTATATTTTATATAATATAATATTGTTAAATTTTAATAAAATAATCAAATATTTTATATATATTTCATATTATATATATAATATTAATATATATAAATATTTTAATATGATTTATAATAATGATATATTAATAATATATACTAATATTTTTTATATTATTTCTTATTAAATTTTAATAAAGATATTATTTTATATTTAATTATAATATAGTATAAATATTTTTATATTATTTAATTATATTTTAGATTATAATAATTATAAATATATATTTTATACTTTATTAAATAATAATTAATATATTTTTAATAAAAAATATATTATATCTAAATATAAATTTTATATTTAAAACTCCATATTTAAGAAAATATTTTATAAGAATTAATTACCAAATGGGTAATTATATCTTAAAAAAATTTATTTAAGAACTAATGAATAATAAATTACTAATGAGGATTTTAAAGCAGATAAAAATAATTATATAATCGTTATTAATATAAAGTACTAATAAAAATTTATAATAAAATTTATTAAAATAAATTACCATAAAAATACACTATTATTAATGAAAATAGTGCTAATAAGATAGAAAAGATTAACATCAAATAATAATAGAATATTATATACTTATTATAGATTTTATTAAATTTTATATATTTATTTATAATGGAATATTTATTAAATTCTCGAGATTCTAAATATGGGAAAATATATATTTTCATAAGAAAATTACTCATTATGGCTATAATAAAAAATAAACTCAAAGTTAGGCATATAATGCTATATAATATTAATTTTTCTTCTTCTGATGAAGCTATATTAAGTATATAATCTAAAATATATTTTAAATACTCTATTAAATCCCCAAAAAAAAAATTTTCTTTAAAATCTGAATTACCAAAAATGCTTTCTATTTGTGTAGGACTTGGTGGATTAGGATCTTTAAAATTTGCTTTAGAATTTCTTATATTATTAGCCATTACTTTTGCAGAGCTTACACCAATACCATATCCAGTAGCCCCTAAAGTAGTTCCCCCTACTAAAGTAACTACTTTAGTAGGTTGAGATTTCATTTTATTAGCAAAATAAAGAGCTGAAGCTTCAGTACTTATAAAAAATCCTTCAGCTAATTTATTTCCTGTAGCTTCAATAAAATCAACTGTACTTTCTTTATCTCCAAATGTTCGTAAATTTTCTTTTGTTATATTTGAAGATTCAGAGTTAGAAATAAAATTATTAGAATCTGAATGAGATGTGAAGTTAACATTAGATATAGAACATTTAGAATTTGAATCAGAAATAGAAATTTTTGAATCCAAATTAGATCTTTCTGATTCAGATTTATTTTTTGGATCTTCTCCTTCACAATATATAGGATTTATTATTAATAATAAAAAAGAAAATATTAAAGAACCAATAATCATATATATTCTATAACTTATTTCAGAAAAATTATAATATCCAATAGTTACTAAAATTAAAAATATAAATAATATTAAAATTTTTATTTTATTTTTTATAATAAATTTTATAAAAAAATTTTTAAATTTTATAATATTTAATTTATTTTTTATTCTTAATAAAAAGGGTAAACCTAAATAATATATGTCAATATTATTAATAAGATAAATTAAAATTAATAAACTGATTACTAACATAAATAATCCTAATGTTATAGGTAATAAGCATTTCCAATTTAAATTAATTAATTGATTAAATTTTTTATACATTTTTTCTTTTTATATTTTATTTTACTTTTATTAAAATTTCTTACTTTTTTTATTCTTCATTATTTTTATAATAAATTAGAATTAATTCTAATTTATTATAATAGAACCACCCTTATTAATATTTATCTTACTTTTCTATATCCCTTACCCCAGATAAATATTTATTATTAAATTTTATTTAATATTTTTATAAATAATTATAATCTTAAAATATTAATAAAAATTTTAGCTATATTAAATATAGTATTTTATTTTTTACTATTATTGTATTAATTTTAAAAATTAATTAGAATTAATTTTTTAAAATAGATTACCATAAAAATATAATATATAAAGACAACCTAATGCAAAAACTAAAGAGAAAATAACTAAAAAATAATATAAATATATAATATATTTATTATATATTTTATTAACTGTAATCCAATATTTAATAATTCTATAATTATATAATTTAGTATTCTCTAAATAAGGGAACAAATATTTATTAAATAAAAAATTCCCTATTATGAAAAGAAAGATAAATAATGCCATAGCTACAAAAAAGATAGTATATATAAATAATGTTTCTGCTGGACTATTACCTAAATTCTCTATATATAATTTTAGATTATTATAATAATCTAAAATTTCTACAGGAATTCATAATTGATTTATATTATCTGAAGGAAAGACTACACTTTTTATGTCAGAAGGAGAAGGTATACTATTATCAGTAGGAATTTTAGAATTTCTAATATTACTAGAAATAACCTCTCCTCCTATTTTAATAGTAGTTTGGGCAGCTATCCCTAATGTTGTAGCTCCTACAAATACAGCTGCTTTAGCTGGTTTTTTTGAAATATTTTTAGCTAAAATAACACCTAATCCTGTTATACCTAAAGCAGCAGCATCTCCCATTCTACTACTAGACTCTTCTACGAGTCTAGCTTTAGATTCAGTATCAAATAAAGTTCTATCTTTAGATAGAACTTCTACATTTTTTTCTTTTTTTAATAAGGGGTAAGTTAATTCTTTTAACTCCTCTTCTTTATTAAAATTTTTATCAGAATCTTTTTCTGACATACAATAAATATTATCTTTATATAAAAATAAAATATAAAGAAAATTTAAAAATAAAGACCCTATTAAAAAGAATATTCTATAGAATAATTCTCCAAAAGAATAATACCCTATGAAATATAAAATACAAAATATAAATATAAAAAAAATTCTAATAGAATTTTTTTTATTTAAGAAATTTAAATTTCTTTTACTTATAAACCATAATCCCATAAAAATATGGTCATTTGAATTAATAGGATAAATTAAAATTAATAAACTGATTACTAGCATAAATAGACCTAAAGTAATAGGTAATAAACATTTCCAATTTAAATTAATTAATTGATTAAATTTAATACGAGGTAAAGTAGCTCTCACCCAAATAAATATAAATAATAATAAACAAGTTTTTAAACCTAAAAATAAAGGTTCTAAAAATATTAATAAAGAATCTGAAAATAAATAAGAAAAAGGAACTAGGTATCCACCTAAAAACATAATATTAATAAGAGTACACATTGATATCATTGCACCATATTCCAATTTATCCTTAATTTTCATTAAGGGTTAGACTATACCTTCAACTGACCACCATTTTAGGTTTAATATACCATGACAGTGTTACTCTAATCAGTGTTAGCGTATTGCAAGAATATAATTTATATCTCCTGCCCTTATCTTTCGATTAAAGTCGTTACGGGGAAATGTTAAGGAAAATCATATATATATGATCTTAATTTAGAGTATACAATAACAGATCTTCCCACGGTATTACCATAGACATATAATGTCCGTAGGCTTCACCGTTATGAGCTAATTTCATCAATAATCACTTATTGAATCGGGCGAATATAATAGAAAAATTAATATTAATTTTTATTTTAATTTGTTATTATAAATTTCAAAAAATAATATAAAAAATTAGATATAATTAATTTTTTCGATAATTATTCATTCTTAAATATAAATTTTTTACTTGATTAAAACCATCTATTTTAAAATGAGCTTTTTTTGAAATTAATTTTATACCTAAACAAAAATCATTAAAATCTAAAGCTTTATTACCATAAAGTTTAGATTTATTGAAAAAAGGAATAATAATTTCTTCTAATAAAATTCTTTTTGAAAAAATTAATTCTATTAAATTATTATTTTTATTTATTTTTAAATTTCCTTGATTATAAAAAGATTCATTAATTTTCTTAATTAATGTTTCATCTCTTAAATCTTGACTAATGATAAATCTTGGTCCAAATGCATATTCAAATCTAGAAGATTTTTCTTTTTGCATACCTAAAGTAAATGAACCATCACCAGTAACAAATCCAGCTATCCAATTACCATCTATAAAAGAATAATTTATATTAATATTAGGAATTTCTAAATTTTTTATATAATTAGGAAAATTTAAAATTAATTCTGGATTTAATGAAGAACACATAGATTTTAATCCTATTAAATAGTTAAAATTATCTAAATCTAATTTAATTTTATTTTGTTTAAATTTAAACCCTTTTTCAAAAATTAAATAATTTTTTAATTTTATAGTTTTTAAAGGATAATTATTGAAATGTAAAATTACTAATTTTAAACCTTCATGAGATCTTATTTTAAATCTATAAACATTTTGATCTATAAATATTGAACCATGATTATTAAAATAATTATTTATTAAATTCAATAAATCTAAATTATTAGAGGTTTTTTTAGCAACTAAACCATATTCAAAACATAAATTATAATTATATTTATAATTCTTATTTTTTGAAAATTTTATTGAAAAATGTCCCTCAGCATCAGTAAAACCTGTTATAAACCAAGGATTTATATTATTTTTTGAAATAATAAATGTAAAACTGTAGATGATCGATAGATTGTCTACCATATCATATATAAAAAAAAATTAATAAAAAAATAACAAATTGGATTGTAAAATTTTTTAGTTCACCCAAAAAAATTAAAGCAAATGAAAAACTACTATATTCCGTAAAGGCACCTGATACTAATTCTGATTCTGATTCTACTAAATCAAAAGGAACACGATTAGTTTCAGCTAAAACTGAAATAAATAATATAGGGAATAAAGGTAATAAAGGTAAAAGAAATATTATAGAATGTTTTTGAAATAATATAATTTCATTAAGATTATATGAACCTACAACACCAATAATAGTTAAAATTGTTAAACCTATTACTAATTCATAAGATATTAATTGAGCTGTTGTTCTTAAAGAACCCATTAAAGAATATTTTGAATTTCCAGACCATCCAGCTAATATAATTCCAACTACACTTATTGATGACATAGCTAATAAATAAATAATACCTAATTCCATATCACTTATACTATTTCCTTCACCAAAAGGAATTGTAGCCCATCCTAATAAATT
Source organism: Coemansia sp. RSA 988 (assembly GCA_027577275.1). Lineage (NCBI taxonomy): Eukaryota > Fungi > Kickxellomycota > Kickxellomycetes > Kickxellales > Kickxellaceae > Coemansia > Coemansia sp. RSA 988. The sequence continues at coordinate 22,974 of JANBQQ010000108.1, read as the reverse complement.
TACTGTAAATATAATTAGTGGTGCAGATATAAAAAATATTTTATCTGATTGTGATGGAAAAATAGTTTCTTTTAATAATAATTTTACACCATCACTTAATGGTTGTAAAAGACCAAATAAACCTATACGATTTGGTCCTACTCTTCTTTGCATTGAACCCATAATTTTTCTTTCAGCTAAAGTTAAATAAGCAATTCCTAATAATACTGGTAATATGACTGCAAAAATTTCAATTAAAGATAATAACATAATAAGTTTATTTTTTTTTTTTAATAAAAATAATAAAAAGAAATTGTTTTAATAAAAAATATATTTTTATTTTTTATATAAAATATTTTAAGATATAAAAAAAAAATAAAATTAATGATATTAAAAATCATTTATTTATATAATAATAATTTATTTTTTTTTTTAAGATAATGGTTAAAAATATAAATATATTTAATTTTTAAAGTTTTTTTAATTTTATAAAATAAATATCTATAGATATTCGGTGAATAGACTAAAATTAAAAATATTAATTATTTTTTTTTTATATTTAATATTATTTAGTATATGCATTAAAACATAAAGCAATAGGTCCTATCATTGCTAATAATAAATTTAAACTCATAATAATTAACCAAAAAGCATAATTAGTATATAAAGAATAAGCTATTATTTTTATTTGATTTGTATTAGGTAATAAAGTATCCCATAATTCACTAGTATAATTAATTTCTTTAATAATATTAAATCCTCCATTTAAATAATCAAATAATTCCCAAAAATTTTTTGAATCAGTAATTATTATATTCATATTATAAAAATTATATATAATTTGTTTTAAATTATATTTCAAAATATAATTTAAAAATACAGTTATAATTAATGTAATTATTACAAAAGGTAAATATTTTGTAAAAGAAAATTTTAATATATTATTAAATTCTGGATATTTTGTATCTAACATCATAACAGCAAATAAAAATAATATTGATATTGCACCTATATATATTATAAAATAAGCTAATCCTATAAAACCTATAGATAAAATTAATAAATAACTTCCACTAAATAAAAATACCATGATTAAACTAATTACAGAATAAATCGGATTTACTGATATAAGTGTTAATATAGCTGCTAATACTGCCCCACATATTAAAAATAATTCTATTATTATTTCATTCATTTTATATTTTATATTTTATTTAAGTAACCCTTTTCAACGGATTCTTTACACTTAATAAAATAATTTTTATTTTCATATCCTTTACATATATTTATATTTATTTTTATTTTAATTTTTGAATTTTATAAATATATTTTAAATTTTTATAAAAATAAAAAAATTAAAATATATTTATAGATTGTATTTTCTTCAATTAATTTATAATTAAAAAAAATTTTTAGTAATAATTTCATTTTTTTTTTATATTTCTATTATGAATATATAAAAATTCTTTTTTTTTTACTTTTTATATATAAATTATAATTTTATAAAATTATAATTTATTTTATAAATTCAAGTATTTTTTATTTTTAAATGGATAATCATTTTCATAAATAATTAATTATATAATTATAATAAAAAGAAAAGAATTAATAAATATGATGAAAAAAATATTAGATAATTAATATAATTTATAGATGTTAAGAATCATTTTTTAATATTTAAAGTTAAAAATATAATTTATATTTAGTTCAGAATAAAATTATATAAGGATGAAATATTAGTATAAAAATAGATTTATAAACAATTTTTTTATAATTTAGATAAAATATTTTTTTTTACAATAATAATATAGAATTTTTAATTAATAAATTTTTTAATTATATTCTATTTTTATTATATAATTTTACTTTAAATATTACTAAATATTTTAATTATATTATTTATAAAAAATTTATACTAATATTAAAAAAAAAATAAAAAATATTTTATAGAAAAAAGTTAATTTAAAATTAATAAATTATTAAAATTGTTTTATAATAATAAAACTTATTATACTATATCTTAAAATTATAATATATTTATAGATAATCCTTAATTACTTGGATAAATCAAAGATGCTAATTATTGAATGATTATCAATAATTATAAATTTGTTTTATATAATAATTTTATATAATATAAAAATATTTAGAATATAGCAATATAAAGAAATTATTAAAAAAAAATAAAAATTATTTATAAATTTTATATAATACTAAAATTTATAACTAAAAGTTATTATAGGATTTTAGATATTAAAAAAAAAATATTTATTAAAAATAAATATAATATGTATATACATATATAAATTATTTACTTATTTAAAAATTTTATTATATTTATTTTGATTTACTAAACTATAGTTCAATTAATTAATTATTATTTTATTTATTTTTTTAATAATTCATATTATAAAGAGAAAACTAATAAAATTTAAAAATAAATTTAATTTAGTATAAATTATATATTTTTAAAATTATTTATAAATAATTTTAAAAAATTTTGTTTAATTTATATTAATTTACATATATAAAAATATTGAATTTTTATTCATTATAAATATTTTTTAATATAGAATTAATTCTTATAAAAAAAATATATAAGAGAAAGTTCAAGAAAGATTTGAAATTTAAACAAAGATTTAATAATTTAAAAACATTTTTATTTTTTTTTATAGAATTATAACCAAGGTTTTATTAAAATAATCTACTAATATCTTTAAGAACATAAATAGGTAAAATATAAGTTGATTAAAAAATAAGATAATAATAAAAGAATTAAATATCCATAAGATATTTGATTTATAAAACTAAAAATTTTATTTAAAATAAATTTCCATAAAAATAAATAATTGTTAAATTTAACAAACTAAAGATTAAGCAATAAAAAATAAAAAAAAGATAAATATATTTAAATATATTATTATATTTTTCATTTAAATTTACCCAAATTTTTATTATTTTATAATTATAGTATTTACTATTTTTTATTTTTTTTTAAATTAAATTTTTAAAAATGTTATTACTTATTAACATAATAAAAAAAAAAATACCAATAATAATTAATATTAAAGCATATAAAAACAATGTTTCTATATCTGTAGAACCTAAATTTAAAATATATTCTATATAATTATTTAATATTTCTGAAATTCCTAATATATCGTTATTAATATTATCATTATCCCATATAATACTTTTTACATCATTTGGTGATGGTGGATTTTGAAAATCTTCAATATTTGTGTGTTTCATATTTTCCGTTACAACTTTAGAAGCTACTTTTATTGTTCCATATCCAAAAGAACCATCTACAGATCCAGCATCTAAAACTCCTAATTTAATAGGATTATTTTTAATTTCTTTTGCTAAAAGTGCGGATCCAGCAACAATCCCTACACCTACCGTCTCAGCTATTTTATCTGTAGTTTTTTCTATAAATTGTATTTTTGATTCCTTATCGAAAATAGTTCTAGATTTAAATTCTGTTGAATTTTTTATATTTTCTAATTTTTTTTCTGACTCAAAATTTGAATCAGGAATAGAAATTTTTGAATCCAAATTAGATCTTTCTGATTCAGAATCTGAAATAGTATCATTAGAATCTGATTCAGAGTCTGAATCGGCATATATAGGATTTATTATTAATAATAAAAAAGAAAATATTAAAGAACCAATAATCATATATATTCTATAACTTATTTCAGAAAAATTATAATATCCAATAGTTACTAAAATTAAAAGTATAAATAATATTAAAATTTTTATTTTATTTTTTATTTAAAATAAAAAGGTATAAAATCGAGACATATAAATTCATATTATAATATTATTTATCTAAAAATAAATTTAATATTTAAAGCTCCACATCTATTTAATTCTGGGAGATATTTAATAAGAATTAATTACCCATTTGGGTAATTATATCTTATTAAATATTTAAAAATTTTAGCATAAATGAATAAAAAATAACTAATAAAAATAAGTAATTAACTATATAAGTAAAAAAAAAATTAACAATTAAAAATATAAATTTTTTTAATAAACTTTTTTTAGTTAAATGACCTTTATGATTAATTATTTCTAAACCTTAAGAAAAATTTTGAGATCTAATAATTTATTACCATATATAAAAATATTAAAAAAAAAGGTATTATATAAATGTTTAAATAAAATTAATCAGCTATATAAAAAACAGAAACTTTAAAATTTAAATTAGATTTTATAATTTCACCAATTTTTAAATAATTAAGGATTTTATTTAATCATTATAAATCTCTAATATCTTGTGAAATTATAAATTTAGAATTTCACATAAAACCTAACTTATTTTTATATGATAATACTTAAGTCCAAATTATCATCTACTTGAACAAACCTTGCTATTAAATTAAAATATTATTAATAAAAGGAGAAATAAAGGTATATTTAAAATAAAAATATAAAAAAAATTTTAATTTTTAGATATTATTTAAACTTTTAGAAAAAAACACTTTTTATTAATAATATTTTATAAAATCCTTAAATAAAAATTTTTAAATAAAGAATATAAGGTAATAAATAGTCTTAAAAATTGGTATGCTATAAAAACTAGAGTAATTTTGAGTTATACCAAAAATGTTTGTATGGTATTTATATAAGAAGGTACTATATATATATTAGGGCTTGATTCGATACTTTACTTCAATCGTTAAGTTGTAATCCATTATTCACCTCAATACTTGGATCAATTTAAGATCAGACTTAAGTCAGGTAAGGTCTACTGAATTCAATATCGAAGCCTATAGATATTAGACAATTAAGTTTTGAATTAAAAAATATAAATACGAAGTTGAATACCTTTAAAGACATGTATGATAAGAATTTCAATATGGAGGAATGTAACATTTTAGATATAAAAGATGCTTAAGATAAAACTATCTTAAATAGATATAAAGTAAAAAATATTAAAATAATGAAGTTTATATCGTAGATACTTAAAATAAAAATAACGAAAGATATAAAAAAAATAATTTTTTTAAGTAAAATTATTTTTTTTAATTATTTTCTTTAATATAAAATTATTTAAAAATAAATATTACATTAAATAATGAATTATTAATTTTATTAATATTTAATATATTTTTAATTAATTAAATAATTTTTTTTAATCTAATAAGCATATTATAAAAAGAAATTTTTATTTATTAGATAAAATTTATTTAATAAATACTTAAAATTTGAATTAATAAAAAAATTATTTTTTAAATATTATAATATTTTATTATTTTTATAATTTTTATAATAAATATTTATTTTATATATTTTTATATAGATCATTTACTTTAAAATTTTAATTAAATTTTAATAGAAAATTAATAATTAAAAAAAATATATAAATCAATTATAAAAAAATTTACGAGATATATTTATAAATATCAATATTATATCAAGATAAATTATTAATAATTTTATAACTCTTGATATAAATAATATATTACTAAGAATAGCATATTAAAGTTTTTAATTTAGTTTAAAAATAAATCAATATTTTAGTATAATTTTATAAAGAGAAAAATTTTTAATATATTAATAAAAATTAATATAAAATATTAATATATACAATAATTAGATATTAAAAACTTTTTTATTTTTAATTTATGAGAATTATTATCCATATAATAAATAATAAAGACACAATGTATGTAAATAATAATTTATAAATGAAGCAAAATAAATTAAAAAAAAAATAATATATTTAAAAATATTTATAATAGTAGTAATAAAAATACTTTATTCAGATCTACCATTATTCATATTAATTAATTTTTTTAATTCTGTTAAACCTATTTCTGTTAAATGACCTCCTAATTCCATGATTTTTATACCTTTAGAAAAATCTTTAAAATCTAATGCTTTTGTACCATATAATGAATATTGATTGAAAATAGTATTATTATTTTAGTTATTTTTAATAAAGTTTTAATTTAAAACTATTTATATTAAATTTTAAAAATAATATATTATTTTTAAAATAATTATTAAAAGATAATATATTTTAATTAATTTTAAATTAAAATATTAAAATATAAAAAAAAATAACGACTATAAAAATTAATTTTTAATTAAAATATTTTAATAAAAAAAAAATAAAAATTATAAAAATATAAAGAGAAATAAAATGATTTTAAAAATAAAAAAAAATAAAATAAATTAATAAAAATTATTAAAATTTTTATTAAATATTATACAAATATATAAATAATTATATATTTTAAAGTTATTTATAAATGATTATTAGAAATTTTGTTTAATATTTTTTTTTTATTAATTTACTTAGCTGAGGATTTATTATTTATATTATTCCTCAAATAATATAAATTTTTATTTACAACGTGTTATTTTAATTAAAATTAAAAATATTAATTTTAAACTTATTTAGGAATTTTTATTATTTTTATTACTTATTAATAAATTATCGTTTGAATGATAATTTTTTACTGTAAAATTTAATCCTACATCTAATAAATCTAAAATATTACATAATCTTCTTTGAGTAGAAGATATTATATGACGTTTAGTTGTATGTCCTCCAGAAATATAAAGATTATTTTCTTTAAATTTTGATACAACATCACACCATTTTATATCATTAAATATAAAAAGATAATTTGTTAAAACTTTATTAAATTCATTTATTTCTATATTAGATTTAAAATATGATATTAATTTATTAAGATTTACAAAAGCAATTTCACGTTTCCCATCGTTATATATACTAACAAATAATTTATCAGGATTACTATTTTTTTGAATAAATAAAATATTGGGTAAACTATTATTATTTAATACATATTTAATATTAAATGAATATATTGTATCTGGCAAAGCAGAAATTGAACAAACTATATTTTTATCTTTGCTCATACTCATTACACATAGTATGTTTAATTGTGATAATTCTAATAATTCTGAGATACCTTCACTAAAATGCATTATTGTTTCAAATTTTAAATATTTTTTCATTTTTTTTTTTTAATTTATTTACTTAGCTAAGGACTTATTATTTCTATTATTCCTTAAGTAATAGAAATTATAGTAGAACCACCCTCCTATTGAAAAATCATACTTATCTACTATCCCACCCATATGAATTTATTTTTTTTTAATTAAAAGATATTACACCTATAGTTATAAGACTACTTATTATTAAAAATAATAATAATACTAAACACATTATTCCTTCTATCACAATATAAATCCAATTTGTATTTTTATAAAAATTTATAAAATATTTAAATTTTGGCCATCGTTCAATTAAATTATTATGATCAATCAAATAAATACCTAAAAAATAAAATAGTATATTAATAACACAAAAAAAACATACTAAACATATTAAAAATACTCCAAATGCAAATTGAATATATGGTTCTGATTCAGGAGGAATATTTATATTTAGGTAGTTTAATACTAAAGGGAATAAAAAACTATTATTTGTATTTGGAGAATTATTACCTGATGAACCTGAATTATTGGATGAACCTGAACTATTAGATGTACCTGAATTATCAGATGAACCCGATGATTTTTTTAAAGTATCATATATAACAGCCATACCTGCACCCCCGGTTACACCTTTAATAATGTTATCATATATTCTCTGAGCTTTTCCACTCATAAATAATATACCTATGCCAAAAATTAAACCTATTAATATAAAAGAATAAACATTATTTAAATAAGAATATATACAATCAATATTTATTTTATTTAAATAATAAAAAGAATCATTATTTACAAACGTCATTAGAATTATTTTTATTTATATTAATTAACATAGCGGGGCTATTACTACAGTATAAAAAACCCCAAATTTCATTTTATACAAAACAAGTGCAAACAAATTAATAATTAAAAAAAAAACATTAAATTTATCTTTATATTTTTATAATTATTATTCTTTTATATAAAAATATTTTAATTAAAAATTAATTTTTATAGTTGTTATTATTAAAAATATTTTTTATTTTTAATATTATTATAATTAATAAAAAAATGATAAAAATATATTTATTATATAAACTTTAAAATATAAAAAAAATATTTATTTTTTTTTATAGAATTATAACCAAGGTTTTATTAAAGATAATCTACTAATATCTTTAAGAACATAAATAGGTAAAATATAAGTTGATAAAAAATAAGATAATAATAAAAGAATTAAATATCCATAAGATATTTGATTTATAAAACTAAAAGGTATTAATTGAGGCATATAAATTCATATTATAATATTATCTATCTAAAAATAAATTTAATATTTAAAGCTCCACATCTATTTAATTCTGGGAGATATTAGTAAAAAAAATAATTTTTTTTTTTTATAATATTTAAAATAATTAATTATTTAAATGGATAATTATATATTAAATAACCTATAAAAATTAAAACACTTAAAAATTAAAAATATGTCATTATAATTAAAATATTTTATATAGGTTCTCTTAATATAAAATTAAAATAAACTAATTTATTTAAAATTTTAATTTATTCATTTTTTTTTATGATATTTAAAAGAATTAATTACTAAAATGAGTTATTATATATAAAATAATATGTAAAATTTAAAGCATTTAAAAGTATAAAATATATCATTATAATTAAAATATTTAATATTGGTCCTAAAAAAAAAAAAAATTATAGAGTCTAAATAAACCAATAAATACTTATTTTAAAATTTAGATTTAATTTAAAATAAATTAAGATATTTAAAATTTATTATTACTACAGTTAATAAGTATATACCAACAAGAATTTTTTTTTAGAATTTATTTAAATAGTTAAATAACCATTATTTATATGATACAAAAATTCTAATGGAGATTTTATAATAAAATCATCAGACTTCTCTATAAAAACTTTCATTTTTTCATTATTTATTATTTCATTTAAAAATTTATAATTATTATTATTAAAATTTTTAGTTGAATATTTCTCATATATTTTACTTAATATTTCTTTATTCTCATTATAAAAATTATTACTTTTTTTTTATTAAAATTTTGAATTAAAGATTTTTTATTATTGTTTTTTAAAATATTTTGTATAAATAAACTCTAAAAAATAAATAATGTTATAATACCTATAATAAATGCAACTTAAAAATTCTTTTAAATTTTTATTCTATAAATATTCAAATTATTTTTATAAATCATATTAAAAATTTTATTACTATTTAATTCTATTATTTTTTCTCTAATTCCTTTATTTATTTTATAATTTATTGTTAATATAAATCTAATTGATATATATCCTAATAATTGAAAACTTATAAAATTTTAAATAGAAGAATCTTAAAGTTCAAAATGGACAATAAAATTATTTAATAAAGTATTATTTATTTCTTTATTTTTTTCATTTATATTATAATATAATAATTTATTTTCATTATAATATATTATTAAATATTTTTATTTTTTTTATGCTTCACTTTTTTTTTTTAATTAAGGTTAAAAATATATTATATCTAAATTTAAATTGAAATTAAAATTATAAATATAAAATTATAAAATATAATTCATTCTTGAATTTATATTATAATATTATCTATCTAAAAATTAATTTTATATTTTAAATTAATTCATTTTTTTTTTAATTATATGTAGAACCACCCTATTATAATATAATTTCATACTTATCTACATTCCTTTAACCCATGAAATTATAATTAAATTTATAAAATAAATATATAATTAAAAAAATTATATAAAAATTAATTTTTTTTTTAATTATATACTTCCTAAAAGATATAATGAAATTAAACAAATACATATTAAACAAATAATAATTAATAATAAAATTATTAAAATCATAATTTTATTTGATTTTAAAATATAATTTATATATTTTAATAATAAAGATTTATTTTTTATAAAAGAATTTTCTTTTAAATTAAATAAATCAATTATTTCTGGTAAAATTATTGATATACTTAATAGAAGAGCAGTAAAAGCATATATAAATATACAAATCAATAATCCTTCTAATGGTGTAAAATTATTAAAATAATCAACAATTAATTGAAAATTAAATGGAAATATATTTGATTCTTTAAAATTATCAAGATAATATTTATCAGAAGGTGAACCTGGTTCATTTGATATATCAGTTTTAATATTTTTATTAATTTCATTAATTAATTATATTGTTATAACTATTATATTTTTAATCATTTTGTGTAATATCATTTTTTTTTTTATTAATGTAAAACAATTGAATCTTTTATATAAATAGAAGTTAATACACACCAAACATAAGCTTGTAAAATTGCAACTGCAATTTCTAATCCCATTAATAAAACTAAAAATACAATAGGTATAATAGATAAAATAGCAAAAATTATATTAATAGATATTATTTGTAAAGTTAAACTACTTATTACATTTAATAATATATGACCTGATGTTCGTGACATAAATTTATCCAATAATAATTATATAATAGTAATTTTAAACATATTTAAATAAATATAAACCTTTAAATGGCTTAGTTCTATTTTGTTTTAAGTATAAAAATATACTCCCTTGATGATATCCTAAGGCTCTTCCTGCTGCACCTATAGAAGGATATAATGTAACCTTTTTAGTTTGCACATTAGTAACCTTTATTTTTTTACTAGTTTTTTGAATTTTTATATTAGGATCATTAAAAGGATTAAAATTTTCACCATTATTACTAATTAATTTAAAAGTATATTTACCTAAAACAGGTTTATCTTGATTTAAATAGATATATTGTTCAATATATCTTTTGTCAATAGATAAAGCACGAGCTGCAGCTTTAATGGCATAATATGTAGTAGAAGTTTTAATTTCTATATCAGTTACTTCAACTTTTATATCACTAGATTGAGCAACTGATAATTTAGCTAAAATTTCTGAAGATTTTATTCTTTTATTTATAGCTATACGAATTTTTTCTATAGTAGCTTCTGAATGTGTCCATCCTTTTCCTCTATCAGAACTACCTGGAGTTTTTAATATATTATACTCTGGAGAATAGATATCAAAAAAATATTTTTCTCTAGATATAAGGTTATTAATATTACAGAATTCTAATATAGTAAAACTAAAACTTTGATAATCGTATTTTAATAATGAAAGATTTATAGGCATACTCTTTTCATTTAATAATCTATTTACATTATAATATTCCAATAATCTACGTCTTAAATTTACACTACTACCAATATATCTTTTACCATTAAATTTATTAGTCCACATATAAATTCCTGCTTTACCGTTAATATAATTCAAAATAGCTAATTTATTTTTATCAGCATTCGAAAATACTATAAAATCAGAAGAATCTTTAGAATCATTAATCTTTGTTGAGAATAATTTTTTAATTTTTTTTGAATCATCTATGGTTAAATTTAGGAATGTTGATATGGATCTTCAATTAGATGATGAAAAATATATACTATGTGATTTTTTTTTTATTTAAATTAATTTTATTTATATTTATTCTATGAGATTTTATAGATTTTTAAATTAATTTTTTAATTATAAATCGTTCATAATTTTATCCTTTCTTTAAAAGTGTAATCTTAGATATCACTTTGATTTATCTTTTCTTTAAAGGTATATATAAAATAAACTATGTCATAATATATAGATTTCATTATAACTATTTAAAATTAACTATTTTATAAAATATTAGAGGATAGACTATTATGTTAACTTTAATCTGGATTTACTTTATTTCTTTCGAGAACCAATTTCTCGGCGACTAGAGTACACCTTACAATAAAAAATATTGAAGAACCATCTACTCGTTGCTCTTTTATCCTCATAGTAATATAGAGAAATTTAGATCCGCGATTGCCCATTAGAATTTCTTCTATCCACCATACTTTTTACTATACATGAATGATTAGTTCATCCGCCGTTTAATTGATTAGTATTTACGGGTTAGTATATAGGGCTTTAGGGTGTCCCCGGAGTTTAATTCTTTTACACATTAAGTAAAGGTCTAATTTACTTTCTTTATGTTTGCACCTAATCTAATACCTAAACTAAAAGCTCTAGCAATATATGATAATAATTCTATAGCAACTAATAAAGGAACTAATCCTAAAGGAGTACCTGAAGGTAATAATACTGAAAAATAAGACAATTTATATTTTTCAAATCCAATTATTGTTAAACCAATTATTAACATTATACTTAAACTTAAAGTTAAAGCAAAATGAGCTGTGGGAGAAAATCCATAAGGTACTAATCCTACAAAATTTATTATTAATATAAAATAAAATAAAGTTAATATTAATGATAAATATATTTCATTTTCTTTACCTATATTAGCTCTTACTAAAGCTAATATTGATTTATATATAGATTCAGTTAAAATACTTATTCTATCTCCTATTATATTATTTTTTTTAATTGATATATTTAATATACCATATATAAATACAGCAGATATAATAATATAAAATCCTGAATTTGTTATAGATATATTATAAAATGGTGTATTTATTAATAAATAATTATTTATTGAAAATTGTTCTAAAGGATTATAAAAACACATTTTTTATAATATATATATATCTTATATTTTTTAAATTAAAACATTTTTAAAATCATTAATATAAATCTTATTCTTTTTTTTTTTTTTTTCTCTATTTATATATTATTAATTTTATTTAATATATTTATAATTTTATTAATATAATTTATAAATAAATATATATAATTATATATAATATAAAAATATTTGGATGTAGTCAAGTTGGTAAGACCTCGAAATTTGAATTCGATAATCGGGGGTTCAAATCCCTCCATCCAATAAGGCGGAATAGTTTAAAGTAAAACATTCATCTCATACGTGAAGATTAAGGATTCATACCCTTTTCCGCTAAATTAAAAGAAAACAAGGAAGGGGAAAAAATTTTATATAATGTATTTATCTATTATAATTTTACCATTAATTAGTGGAATAATATCAGGATTATTAGGAAGAAAAATAGGAATAAAAGGGAGTCATTGGATAAGTGGAATAATTTTAATAATAACAGCTTTATTATCTGGTATAATATTTTATGAAATAGGTATAGGTGGTTCACCTATTAAATTAAAATTAATAAATTGGATTGATTCTGAAATATTAGAGATAAATTGGGGTATATATATGGATAGTTTAACAGTTTCTATGGTTTTATTAGTAGCTATAGTATCTGCTTGTGTTCATATATATGCTATAGGTTATATGGAAGGAGATCCTGCCAGAAGTTTTGGGAAAACTTCTATTAGTGGGTAAAAACTATTAAACTCCGGGGACACCCTAAAGCTTATGGTACCAAAACATAGTCGAAAGGCTATGACTGAATGGATTAATTACCCATGTACGGTAATAAGTTATAAGATGAGTGAAAACGAAATGGGTTATCGCGGATCTAAATCAAAATTAAATTTTGTAAAAGAGCAACGAGTAGATGGTAGTTGGCCTCATAGTCTAATTAGACTACAGGGTTTAAGGTATACTCTAATGGATTTCGAAAAAAATTATCAAATCAAAATCCTTTCTAAACAATTAAATAGAAAAAACTATTCTACTTTAAACTATTTATCTTCCCTTTTGAATCCTTGGTTTATAACTGGGATAATAAATGCTGAAGGTTGTTTTATGGTAAAAATTATAAAAACGATAAACTAAAAACAGATTGGCATATTTTACTAACTTTTCAAATAAGTTTACATAGTAATGATCAAATTTTATTAGAATGAATTCAATTATTTTTTTAATAGATTGGGCTATATATATAAAGAGCGAACATTTTCAGTATATAGAATAAGTTCTAAAGAAGATTTAGCTATATTAATGGATCACTTTAATAAATATTTTTTAATTACCAAAAAATTTGCTGATTTTGAGTTATTCAAACAAGTATTAGATCTATTTAATCAAAAATACCATTTAACCAAAAAAGGTTTACAACAAATTATAAATTTACGTGCAACCTAAAATAAAGGTTTATCCCTAGAATTAAAAGAAGCCTTTCCTGATTTTAGACCAGTCCCAAGACCATTAGTGAATAATCAAAAGATTAAAGATCCTAATTGATTAGCTGGTTTTACCTCTGGTGAGGGTTGTTTTATGATAGGTGTATCAAATTCAACATTATATAAAATAGATTCTCAAATAAATCTTAGATTTATGTTATCTCAACACAACAGGAATTCTAAATTAATGAAGAGTATAATAGATTATTTTCTTGTGAACGTTATAGATTACATCCAACACGAAATAGTGAGGAGTTTATTGTTACCAAATTTTCTTCCATAGTTGAAATTATTATATCATTCTTTCTTAAATATCCCATACTGGGTGTGAAGAGGATAGATTTTAAAAACTTTTATAAAGTAGCCGAGATAATGAAAGTTAAAGGTCATTTAACAAAATCAGGCAAAAAAAAGATTATTTCAATAAAAGAAAAAATGAATACAAAAAGAGAGAAATAATAATTCCATAATACTCTTACTGGTTTTTAGTTTAATATTTTTTATAATTTTGTCCAAAAGATATCATATTTATAATACAATTAAGATTTAGAATAAGTCAACATGAAAGAGATACTGAATTATTACATATCCGATTTGAACATGTTCAAATCGAGGAAAATTATATAAATACTCAAATAAACCAACTATTGTTTATATAGTATTTAATTTTTCAGATATAATGGATCTACGATCAGTCTTTTTTTTGAAAACAATCCTCTGCTTGGTATCAAATTATTTGATTATTTAGATTGGTGTAAAATAGCCGAAGGGCAAATAGCCCTGAGCCCTATTCGCTAAATTAATGAATCAAGGTTCTCATCTTACACTTGAAGAATTTGATCTCATATATAAGATCAAATTTAGTATGAATAGAGGTAGAAATATTAATGATATTTAATTGCATGATAAATTTGATTGCTGTGCATAATCAAAGATTCTTTTCATATTTATCTTTATTTACTTTTTTTATGTTAATTTTAATATGTGCAGATAATTTTTTAGTTTTATTTATAGGTTGGGAGGGCTATATAACATATGACCCTAAATTTTTAAAAATAAATTTATGTTTATTATATAATAATAAATATAAAATAAAAAAATTAAATTTAATTTTATTTAAAAGAAATTTTTTTATACCTAAAATAAGAAGTATAAATAGAATAGGTCCTCATGAAGAAAATACAATATTAATTTTAATAGCTTCTCTTTTAGGAGATGGACATTTAAGTAAAGGTACATTAGGTAGTAGATTTCAATTTGAACAATGTAATAATAATATAGAATATTTAATATGGTATCATAAATATTTTTCTATTAGAGGTTATTGTAATTTAAATAAACCAAAATTAATAAAAAGAATTCATAAAAATGGTAATATATATTATTCATATTCATTTAAAACTTATTCTTTTTCAAGTTTTAATTTTATTCATAATATATTTTATAATAAAAATAATAAAAAAATTTTACCATCAAATATAGAAAATTATTTAACACCTTTAGTTTTAGCTATTTGGTTTATGAATGATGGTTGTTCTATAGGAAAAGGTTATCAATTAAAAATATCTACTCAATCATTTACTAAAGAAGAAAATATTATTTTATGTAATATTTTAAATAAAAAATATAATTTAGATTTAAAAATTCAATCAAGAAGTTTAAATAAAGGTTATATTATTATTATTAATGCATATTCTAAAAAAATATGGTGTAATTTAATTAAACCTTATATGTTATCTTCAATGTATTATAAATTAGGTAAATAAATTTATTGAAAAAAAAATAATTAAAAAAAAAATCATAATATATTCGTTATTATAATCAATAAAATATATTAATTTTTTTAATAACACTATTGAAAGCGGTTAACAAAATAACTTAAATTTTTAGACCGTGGGTTTGATTATGAATCCTTATCGACTACAACAATAGTGGGTAGCTGTAATGTTGCTTAATGTATAGTCATAATCTTTATTATATTTATAAAATAAATATAAATCAAGGCTTTATGTAAAAATAAAAAAAATTTATAAAGTACAAAAAAATAAAAAATTTAAGTTAATAATATTCATTTAGAAAAAAAATTTTATTTTTAAAGATTAGGTAGGTGTTATGTCTTATTTATTAATTAATTTTTGGTTTACTAGATTAGAAGCCAATAAGGCCGCCATGTTAGCCTTGTTGATGAATAGAATAGGTGATTGGACATTTAGTATGGGTATATATATAATAGTTTTATTATTTGGTACTTTAAATTTTGCTTCTATATTTTCCGTAGCCTACGCTATAGATGAAAATTATATAACTTTAATTTGTATACTTTTATTTTTAGGTGCTATGGCAAAATCTGCTCAATTAGGTTTAAATACTTGGTTACCACAAGCGATAAATAAGAGTTTGTCGTAAATATTAAAGTAAATCTAAAAATTATTAATATATATTTTAATATAATCAATAAAAATTTTATTTATGTTATTTAATTAATAAATAAATGTAATTTATTGGTTATAAGAGTGTAAACGGTTAATAGCTACCTGGCTCTAGACCGTTGATTATTTTAAATAATCGCTACAGACTGGTTCACTCTTAAGTATTCGAAATAATGCTTAATGTACAGTCGGAACTTGGGGATTAAACAACCTTATTATGATCATATTATAAGATCATAATTACAAACAAAGAAGGTAAAAAATTTGTTTGTAAATAAAGTTTGGGAGGGTCAAAATTTTAATTTTTTAACTATATATCCTAATTATAAATCATTTTCAACTGAAAATGATTTATCTTCTTCAAAATCATTAATTTGGGTTTATGATATAACATCTAGTTCTTTGGTTGAACAAGCTCTCTTTATAAATAAATCTGTATGTGCTAAAATTTTAAATATAAATCGTCATACAGTAAGTCAATATTTAGATCGTCAAATAATTTTTAATAATAAATGGATATTTAGTTCTATTTCTTTAAATTATGAATATTTAAATTTATTTACTAATTACTCTATCATAAAACCAGAAACTTTAGAAGCTTTAGTAGGTAATTTATTAGGTGATGGACGGACATATAAATATGGGTTAAATTAAAAAATGGTCAGGTATTAATGGCCGGTTAGAGTTTACTTTTTCTAAAGATAATTTACCTTATTTGAATTATCTAAAATTTAAAGTTTATGTAGATATATGTACTAAAACTCTACCTACTCCTTATCCTAATCCTAAAACCGGTAAACCAATAACTCAATATTGGTTTAGTACTAAACGATTGTTAATATTAACAAATATACATAAAGAATGGTATAAAAAAATTAATGGTAAATATATTAAAATTTTGCCATATAATCTTGAATCTTTTATTAGTCCTATTAATTTAGCTCATTGGATTCAAGGGGATGGTTATTTTTCAGGTGGTTCAGTCCATCTTTGTATAGATAATTTTACTCTAAATGAAGTAGAATTATTAGTAAATCTATCAAGTAACGAAGTTACTTGAAGGCTAGTAAAAATAAAAGAATAAAAGAAAATGGCCAAATTTGTTGGAGAATTAGAATTAGTTCATTAAGTACTACTAAATTAATAAAATTAACTTTACCCTATATGATTCCTGAAATGTTATATAAATTAGGTATTAAAAAATAATTTTAGGGTAAAAATGTTAATTTTAGTAGGGCCCTCTTAAAATTTCATTATATGCAAGAACATTCTATTATTTAATTAGTCCACTCAATAATAAAAATTGTTAGGTAAAATCTAATTAAAAGGAAAATTTGCAGGAAATCCTATAAGAATATTTTTATCAAGGGATCCTCAGAGACTATATGTGAAGGATATAATATAACATATTAAGACATAGTCCAATGAATCATGAAAGTGATCGTATTCGTTCATCATTGATGAACGAATAATTATAAAAAAGCCTACACCCGTTAGTGCATTATTACACGCTGCAACGATGGTTACAGCTGGTGTATATTTATTAATGAGAGCTTCACCTATATTTGAATACTCTGATACTATATTAGCCATAATAACATTAGTAGGATGTACAACAGCATTATTTGCTGCATCAATAGCATTAATGTTAAATGATGTTAAAAAAGTAATTGCATATTCAACAATGTCTCAATTAGGTTATTGTTTTTTAGCATGTGGTATAAGTGGTTATGATATAGCTATATTCCATATTGTAAATCACGGTTTCTTCGTTCGACAACATAGATATTGGAATCCTTTACTGCCAATAATATTATTGTTGTTGGCTTTAAACGATTTTTTTAAATCGTGGGCTGGTCCTAGCATGGGGAATTTACTTAAGGTGGATATATTGACGTATATATTTGCGAAGTTTAAGTATAATTTGAGAGAGGAAAGATCAATGAAAATGAATTCTTGTCAAAACTGTATAATCGTGATTAATAATTTCTACTATTTTGAAACGTTTACTCAGAAGAAAGTAGACGGTGGACCTCAAATAATGAGTAGATGCAGAATAGAGAAGATCTCATCCCCCTACCATTGTAATCACAGTGGTCAAATCGTTTCAATATTGAAGGTTGGTAAGCTCGGAAAGGTATTACGAAATAAAATAGTAATATCTCTACTGTTTTTACCTCTATTTTTGGGGATTGATTATATTATTTTATCAATACAGTGCGGGTGCAGGATTGATTACCAAGCTAAAGCCTTAGGTAATACTAAGGATAGGTTATTTTTAACCAATTCGAAAGAATGCCAAATTAATCATAGTTCTTATAAAATTTATTATAAAAATATTAATAAAATACATATGCAATTTTATTCTACACAAAATTATAATAATCTTAATAATTTAAATAATGTAAAAATTTTTAAACAAGAATGTAAAGGTATATTTAAACTTAATAGTTCAGTACAAAATCTGATCAACTTGTTGATCGAATTTATACCTAGATGGGTATCTTTATTAGGTGATTCATATAAAACTATAAATTTTATCCGACATTATATTTATAAAAGAAGTTGGATATGGGCAATTAAAAAACATAAAATATCTCATAAAAAAATTTATGAATTATATTTTAAACCTAATAAAAATAATTTTTCCTTATTTTTACATAATAAGGATATAAAAAATTTATATGATAAATATTTTTTTAATTTAGCTAAAGAAGATTTAATATTTATTAATATAGAGAAAGAATATGAAAATATTTTAAAAAAACTTAATAATTTTACAAATGGTATATATTTATTTTGGGTTTTAGATAATCCTTATAAATGTTATTTAGGTTCTTCAGATAATTTAAAAAGAAGATTTAAAATACATTATAAAAATTCTTTAATTACTAATAAACATCCAAAATTTTATAATTATATAAAAAAATATGGTTGGTCTAAATTAGGATTTAAAATAATAGAATTAATAGATGATAAATTAATATTAATTGAACGTGAACAATATTGGTTAAATAAATTATTTAATTCTGAAGAATATAAAAAAAATACTTTTAATCTTTTAAAAAATGCTAATAATTGGTTAAGTTATAAACATAATATTGAAAGTAAAATTTTAATGAGTAAAAAGAAAAAAGGTTTTAAATTATCTGAAGAACATAAAAAAAATATTAGTTTAGGTAAATTAGGAGATAAACATCATTACTTTGGTAAAAAAAGAGGTCCATTATCTATGGATACTAAGTTAAAAATGTCTTTAGCCTTAAAAAATCATCCTTCTTTAACAAAACCGAAAACAGAAGAAATGAAATCAAAGTTATCTAAAGAAATAATTTTAACGGATAAAGATAATAACATTATTAAAATTTTTAAAGGTACTATAATAGCTATGAAAGAATTAAAAATTACTCATAAAAAATTAAAAGATTATTTAAATAATAATAAATTATATAAAGAACAATTTTATATTAAATATAAAATAAAATAGTCATTTTGTAATAAATATTAATATTTTTAATAAATTATTTATAAGGATTGAGCCGTATGCGGGGGAACTTGCACGTACGGTTCTGATGAGGGGAAAACTAGAAATAGTCTACCTATTCAAACAAAGCATTATTATTTATGTCTGCAGGGGCTGTTCTTCATGCGTTAAATGATGAACAAAATACAAATAAAATGGGAGGTTTAATAAATATATTACCATTTACTTATACTGTTATGTTAATAGGTTCTTTAAGTTTAATGGCATTACCATTTTTAACTGGTTTTTATTCAAAAGATTTAATTTTAGAATTTAGTTATGGTCAATATTTATTAAAAGGTTCTATAGGTTATTGGATAGGTACTACAACTGCATTTTTAACTAGTGTTTATTCAATAAAAATTTTAATTTTAACTTTTATGGGTAGACCTAATGGTCCTTTATCTAATTATAAATTTTCTCATGAACCAAATTTAATAATGACAATACCTTTAATATTTTTAGCAATATTAAGTATATTTTTTGGTTATATATTAAAAGATTTATTTGTAGGTTTAGGTTCAGATTTTTGGTTAAATAGTATTTTTATACATCCTAATCATTTTAAAATTTCTGATATAGAATTTTCTTTACCTTTTATATTTAAACTTTTACCTCTTATATGTAGTTTATTAGGTGGTTTAATTGCTTATTTATTTTATTTCTTTTTTCCTTTTTTTATTTCTGAAATATCTATTAAATACTTTAAAAATATTATTTCATTTTTAGCTTCTGCTTATTGGTTAGATTGGATTTATAATAAATTTTTTATTTATTCTGCTTTTAATATAGCTCATCGATCTAATAAATTATTGGATCGTGGTATAATTGAAATTATAGGACCATTTGGTTTAACTAATTTATTTTCTTTAAAAAGTTCTAATTTAGCTTCTTATGATTCTGGTATTATTCCTGATTATTCTGGATATATTTTAACTGGTATAATTAGTTTATTACTTTTAATTTTACTTCCTTTTAATTTTAAATTTATTTTATTCTTTTTACTTTCTTTATTTTTTATTTAATTTACCCTTTATATTAATTCTTAAAATAATTTAATTTATTTTTTAAATATAATTTATATTATTTATTTTTTATAAAATATATTTTTTAATTTATTTTTATAATATATTATTTTTATAAATAATATATTTTTTTTAATTTTATTAATTTATATTTATATAATATTTATATAAATATTTATTTATTTTATTATAAATATAAGGGAGTTTAGCTTAATTGGTAGAGCTTTTAGCTTACAACTAGATGGAAGTAGTTCAAATCTACTAACTCCTATAAATTATATTTTCGTTAGTTATATATATATAATATAAATATATGTCATTAAAATATCCTTTAAGTAGAAAATTTAATAAAATAGGAAATTGGAATATTATAACATATAAAAAAATTAATAAAAATATAAATAAAGAATTATATATAAATAAAATTTTAAAAATAATTTTTTTAAAATATGGTTTAATAAATACTCCTAATTTTTATTATGATAGTAATAAAGTAAAAATTACTATAATTTTTTTTAAAAATGAAAATAAAATAAATTTTATAAAAATAAAAGTAAGATTTAAAAATTTTATTAATAAAATTAATAAAATTTTAACTCATATAATGGGTATACCAGTTACATTAAAAATTATTATTATTCGTCAACCTTATTTAAATAGTGAAATATTAACTCAATATTTAGCTATAAAATTAAAAAAAAGAAGTTTTTTATCTTTAAGAAGATTAATAAAAAGAAATGTAAAAATAAAAAGAATTATAAATTATTTTCCAAATTTATATAATTATGATCATATAAATTCAATTATTAGATATTTTAATGTTTATTCTTATATAAGTGGTATTAAATGTATTTTTTCTGGTAGATTAACAAAAAGAAGAACTGCTAGTAGAGCTCGAAAATTTATTTTACGTTATGGTAATTTTAATTTTAATTCTTCTTATTCTTTAATAGATTATAAATCAAATTTTAAAAATCCATTAAAACGAGGTAATGGAAAAAAAAGAATAGGTAATGGTGCTATAAATATAAAAATATTTATTAATAATGCTATCCATATATCTAATTAATAGAAATCATATTAGTTATTATTATTATTATGTTAGCTTGTGCTAAATTAATTGCAGCTGGTTTAGCTGTTTTATCTTTAGGTGGTACTTCTATGGGTATTGGTAATGTTTTTTCTTCTTTATTAAACTCTTTAAGTAGAAATCCTTCTTTAAAAGGACAATTATTTTCTTATGCTATTTTAGGATTCGCATTAATTTATTAGTGCAAAATATAAAAATATATTATATAGTCAATTAATTTATATAAATGTAAATTTTATAAAATAAATTTTTATCTAATACTAATTGGCTATAAAAGTGAAAACGGTTAAAAGCTACCTGGCTCTAGACCGTCGGTGTTTATAAGCATCGTTACAGACTTCATAAAGGGGTCCATAGCGATGAAACCGCTACAGACTGGTTCACTTTTGGGTATTAGAAATGATATTTAATGTACAGTCGAAACTTGGGTATAAATTCCCAGTGAATATTAAATATTCATCGCTATATAAAAGGTTAAAAATATATAGTAAATAAAGTTTGTAGTAGAGGCTATGGGTTTATTTGCTCTGATGATGTCTTTCTTATTCTTATACGGATAATAATTCTTATAAATGATGGAATATTTTGATTTTACAAATATTTTATTATGTAATATTGTACCAATAAAAATTTATACTAATATAAAAAAAGATAAAAAGGATCTTATTTCAGATAATAAAAATAAAAGTGGTATTTATAAATGGACAAATACTATGAATAATGAATTTTATATTGGTAGTTCAATAAATTTATCAAAAAGATTAAATCAATATTTAAATAAGGAATTTTTATTTAAAAATGGTAATTCAAAAATTTATAAAGCATTATTAAAATATAAAATAAAAATTTTAAAATGAATAGGTTTAATACATATTATATATAATTA
>JANBQQ010000107.1:13079-45070 GCA_027577275.1 Coemansia sp. RSA 988 | reverse complement strand
TGCCAACGCTAATACTTTATCAAGATGAAAACAATAGCACGCGATGATGACACCACCTTTTCTGACGTTGATGAAGAGCTATTCCAAGATTTATTTCCTGTTTTTTTTTTTTTTGGAGACAAGCCTGATCCTTCTCACTCACACAATCTCTCTTTTTGACTCTTCTTTACCCTTGTGCAGCTTTGGAAAATTTCTCTTGCAGTTTGATTGAATTGAAGTCGTCGTTTATTAGCAACAGCATTCGCAAAAGAAAAACCTTGAAGATTTTTCCCTGGTATAACACGCAACAGATCTATTAGCAAAGCGGTTGGACAGATGGCTTCGTTGAACGATGAGCCCTCACCAGAAAACCCGGAGATGCAAGGCCTTCTGGACACCATCAACCGTATGGTTGAGGCTGAGATGAGGGTGCCGCCAAAGGAAAATAGCTTTCCCAACGAGGTCGTAGCCGAAGTGCCGCCAGCAGATGATCGTATCGACAGGCTTGGAGAATCAATGACTCAGATTGGCACTGAATTGGATACGATAAAACAGATGATCAAAGACCTGCAGACTTTGACCAGTGCGCAGACCAGACTTTCTACGACGATGTATCATCGCCAGGAGGAGACGCGTAGTGCATTATCTGGATTGGAATCACAGCATAACGAGTCCAAGCTTATGCTTAAGCGCCTGGAGCAGCATCTCCAGGCGATTTATCAGATCAATGTATCCCAACAACAACAGCAACAGCAACAGTTGCTGCAAGCTCAAAAGGCTGTAACGCCAATCCATGCTTCGCCTTCTCCTGTGGATATACAAAGGAGCATACTCGCGACAAATGCTTTGGTATCATCTGCTGTGGGCAATACTCAAGTTGCCAATTCTGCACCGCCAACTCCATATGGACCACCTAACAGTATTAGTAGGGCAGCGGAAGTGACTCCTGCGAACCATCGTCAGTACGCTTGGACCGCTACGCCGCCACAAAGCAGTGCCGCTTTGACATTGGTGCCGCCATCCATGACAGAGAGTGGCATGGATCAGATGCGGAGGATGGCTTCTCAACAGCCAGCATCAGAACCAATATCGAATCAGCGACAGTTGGCGCTTCATCGTATACTGCAGCATCCACAGGCACAGAATCTAACTTCACACCAGCTTAACATTCTCCTTGCTCACTCGTCCCCAAGCCAGCAATCGGCGCCCTTGTTGGCACAGCAGCAGCAGCAGATACAACAGATGCATCAAAGAGTAATGCAGCAGACAAGCCAGCCACAGCCTACCTATCAGGAACCGCCGCCAGCTTCACCTTCGCAACAGCTATATACGCAGCACATTATTCAGCAACAGCAGCAGCAACAGCAACAACAGGAACAGGAACAGCAACTTGCTCAGCAGCACCATCTCGCCATTCAGCAGTTTAAGCAACAACAACAACAGTTGCAGTCCCAAGAGTCGGATGCGCACAGCCAGTTAGTACAGCAACAGCAGTCGCTGCCCCAAGGGCCGGATAAGCGCAGCCAGATAGCACAGCAGCAGCAACTTCTTCGTGAACAGCTTCGTTTACAAAAGCAGCAGAAAGATCGTGAGGGTGTGCTTCTCAAGGATTCGCCACCCCAGCCTTTGTCCAAGCTGACATTGAACCCCGAAAATGTGTTACAGGCACTCGTAGCCGATGGCAATGCACTTACGCCACCTGAAAACATTCAGCTAGCTGACGTGGATTCCACACAAACGCCGGATAATGTCACTTTGGCCCCAATTGAGCATCCTGTATATATTGATAATGCACCAACACCGGCTACATCTGCATCAAATGAACCGACCCAAGTTGCTTCAACGCCTGTCAAATCAGGCACGGCATACGCCATGCCCGTAGCAAAAAAGCACTCTGCGGCGAGTCCGAGCACAAGCATGCTGCCAGTGTCGCTTGTAAAGTCGACACCGCCTTCCCAGTCTAAAAAGATAGCGGCGCCTGCTGTTGTTACTCCTTCAGCGAAGTCATCTTCTCGCAATCCATTGCCAGCGAAATCAGCGTCCGCTGCACGACATACTAACCATCCAACGGTTCCGTCTGTTGTCCATGCCGCTTCTAAACCAAGGGCAAATGCCTCGACTACATCAAAGCGACCGCAAAGCCCACCTCGCATTGTTAAACAGGATAATAGTGCATTGGATAGTTCAACCTCTGTAGTGAGGTCCAAACCACCGGGTAAAACGCCAGCCGCACTATCTGGAACTCGCAAACCGATTTTGCAAAAGGACCAGGGTTCATCGCATCGGGTTCGGGAAGGTACGCTACTTGAACACTCAGTAGGAAGCAAATATAGAGGTGATACTGAGCCTTCATCACCAGAATTGGGACAACTTTCGCCAGGATCTAAAGCAATAGCATCCTCAGCCAATAATTCGACGCAATTCTATGGGCATTCGCGCGCACGAACAAGAACACCTCCTGGCTCTCGCTCTAGATCGCGATCATCTTTTGACAGCCGACATGCTGAAAGCAGTGGCTCCTCGTCCGAGGTGACTATTAAAGGCAGCACGAAGCACAGATTGAGCAACGAACAATTTGAACACAGCAGATCGAAACGACGGCAGCTCAGCCCAAGGGCGAGCAATAATGTGTTACGGTTTTCAGACGGTGAGGATGATGATGGTAGCTCCAGCGACTCGATAATTGCTATGAACACTAAGGATAAAACTGAGCGTAATTCGGATAGCTCGCCTCGACGCAGCCGCCATGGCGAAGTTGCGATTGGGATTGTGGGGGCATCTGGGATTAACATTGCATCGCGGTTAGGCCCTCGGTCATCAACATACAGACCAAACTTGGATGATGGACCGGGCAGTAGCTATGGCTATGATTCACATGTGCCAAGCTACTTGGAATCGAGAGATGGCAGGATTGGGTATAGCAGCAGCGGAAGCCTACGGCGGCCAACAGTTATTCCGCTGAAGGATTGCTCTGGGCAGGATATCACCTCGGAGCGTGTTAGCTCCCTTCTGGGGCCGTTCGTATTCTTGGATCTATCAGTGATGCAAAAGGTATACAACATGTACTTTGGCTGCCAGCCTTTGGTGAGCGGGTTCGCTCTTCACACATTGCATACTACGATGACTAAGCTTAAGGACTTTCGATTCAAGGATATCAGAAACTGCAATTCAAGTGGCGCGCAGACCAGATGTAAGTTTATTGCACGCTCAGGAGAAGGGCTTCGAAAGGCTAAGAATCGAATTGAGTATCGGTTGCTCGAAAATGAGGTTATTCCAGCGCCACTGCTATGGTGTTTTATCATTCAGCTTGGATGCTTCACGATTGATGAGATGTCAGGGTACGCGGTAGACTATATGTTCTACGAAGTTACAGGCAAACATCTAAACAGGCTGAGAGTTGTGACTGCAGATGGGGTAAAGCATATGAGCGCCGATGAAATCTGGCGGTTGGCTAGACAGTGGGCAACTGATTTAACAAACTTTGTCACAGAGGGTCGGCGAGTACCAGAATCACTTGGCATAGCCGAGGAGATATTTGGCGAATATTTGAAGAAGTGCAGGGAAAAGGGATTGAGTGCACCCAAACAGGATAAGGGCGAAATTGCAGAGAAGATGCTCCGTGAGCATAAACATAGCCAACTGTTTCTGGGAGTTCGTTCAGGCGAGCTGAAGAGCCTTTTCAAGTACTTAGGGTATATGATGGGCAATAGGATTGGACGTGCAGCCATGAACTACCTTCGCGAAACATCGTCAAGCTTTATTAGGAACAATTAATCCGCAAGTGGACTATTGAATCTTTTGCTTTTGGATTTTTTTTAAATGAATATTGCCTTTATGTTACCTTTTAATGCTTGTGAGTGTTTTGGACGAGTTGTAAAACATTGTAAAGGTCAATAAGAGGGTTAAAATTAACGCTGTTACCAACGTATGTGCAGTAGCAAAGGATAAGTTACAAAAGGTGAATTCTGTGACCATAAAGAAACATAACTAAAGGAATACTTTAACATGTAAAGAAATACGTGTAATAAAGCGACACATGCGAAAAGCAAAACAACAATAGTGTACGAAAGAGAGTATTGTTTTTAAGGGTCAAATATCGGCAGGGTGGTGAATGATAGTGCCGCACTTTAGACATTGGCTTTGGGGATCATGGAAGCAGCATATAGTAGGAGCATAGCAAGGATAGCACAAATACAAGAAGATTCGAGAGGGACCAAAATGGAAGTGCTTCCATTTGTGAGCACCGCCACCAGTACAGATGTCAGAGCCATCAGCACGCACTAAAATCACATGCGGTGTTGTGGGAAGAGAAGGTGGACAGTAGCCATCTTTAAGCAGCGGTTGTTGCTGACTGTCATCCATCATGTCTCTAGATTGTATGCGGGAAAAAAGAACGAACGAAAACTATCAGAGATTTCGTTAAGATTGAAAAGTGCATTTTTGGACAAGGGTAGAGCGACTATCATTTCTTTGGTTTGTGTTTTTGTTTTTGTCCGCCACAAACAACTTGGCCTGTAAGAGAAGAAGGACCGAATCTAGCTTCGCTTCTTTTACAAACATAACCCCCCCCCTGTGTGTGGGGGGCTTTCAAACACATTTACTGCTTTGTAAAAGAGAAGCCCTTTCTTCTTCTCCCTTAGTTCTTTTGTTCAAAAAAAAAAAAAAAAACTAAGAGCACTTGTCCGCCTGTTCAACTTGTGGTTATTTCTTCACTCCACAACCACCTTTTTTTTATCTCCATTTATTATCAATAAAAACTATATGCAGGAATTGCTTCAGACCGAGACAGAGGGTATTTCTATTTTATATGACAACTAAACTTCAATAAACAAAGATATTGTCGATCTACACTTACCAGAAATTGGTGGGTCTTAAAGAAGCACGCATTCCGCAGCCGTCTTCCCCAAAAGAATGCGATGACAAGTTCAAGCTCATGAACCAAATGCTACCACGGCCATCTACCATGCACACATATAGTGGTACATACTCAATGGAAACACAACGACGAACAAGCAGTCTATGGAAGAAGAGTATAGGACCTTTGCGTAGGCAGCGTTCATCGCCAGAGACTGATGTCTCCCAACAGCTGGGTTTTCAACTGGAGGATGTTGGTGGTCAGGGCAGCTGGATAGACAATGCGCTCAGCTCAACTAGCTCACAAGGCAAGCACGGCGGCTGTGAGGCGGCTGACAGTTGTGCGACACAAGACTTGTCTGCCGAGATGGGAATTGGCCGGAGAGTGGCTTCGCGCATGGTCCACAAGGCAGTCAACATTGCGCGCGTATTGACACCACGAAAAGGCAATACAGTAGAAAGCCGCACAGAGCAAGTGGATTCATCACAACACGATGTGGCCCATGTCATCAATAAGCCAACGTTAAAAAGTGCAGTAGGAAGACTGCGGCTGGCGTTTCCAGAGATCGGCGTGGAAGAGGCTGATGCGGCCGCCGACTTTATGTGCTCTCTAGATCATGCACGCATACGGTGGTATGGTCGTATGTATGTGTGCAACGACGCGCTGTGCTTTATAGGTAAGGGTGTCTCACTAAGCGCCACTACATCTAGCAATGAAACGTTGCCAGAACCATTGGGAAGCTCTGGACGTCCTCGGAGTCGCTCACACACACAATGGCTTGAATCATTTCATAGCATGCCACAGGGCTGGCCTGCGGAGGATTCCCGCGGACGTCCCAAGCGATGGTCACTTGGACAGGCGTCGCATGCGACTGGGAACTGCTCGAATGGTAGGCGGCCCTGGCATCGCACCTCGCTGAGGATTGCCTTTCGTGACATCACTCGCGTCTCCAAGGAATCTACGCTGGCATTGTGGCCCAATGCTCTCACTGTCGCCACTGGCCGTCGCCACTACATCTTTACTAATCTTGTGCGCCGTGACCGTGCACTCACTGCAATCGAGCAGCGCTGGCGCCGCGTGCAGGATGGTTGTGCTACCACTCTGCCAACGTCTCTGCCGCGGCGACGCCTGGATGTTGTCCCGAAACGCCCTGCGCCGACAGCAGTGCCGCTCCCACCACCGCCATCGCCAGAAGAGCCAGCTTACACCAGCACCAAACCCAGAGTCCACTCGGCTACTACATGTTCGGACAAAACAGAATCCACCGTCTGCGACCAACCCGGAGTTGCTTCGGTCCCAGTCACGACACCCTCGTTGTCCAATGGGCAACCGAGCGCAGGCGGCATATCTGTTATGCTCTGTAAGCAGCGGCCACCAGTGCTTACAGCAGTTGTGTGGCATGAACAGCAGCGTCACTGCAGCTGCCGACAGCCACCGCGAGACCCTATTGTGTTGATGTCGCAGACAGTTGGACAAATCAGCCGCAATACACTGTTTGTGCTTGTTTCTGTAGTGGTGCTATGCTTGCTGTCATCACTTGCCTTCCAATAAAGAAAACATAGGAATTGAGAATAAAAGAAAACTACAGAAAAAAAACTATGCATGAAACAATGGAATCACCTTCGTCACGTCACTTTACGAGCCTGTCTTCCCAGCATTAATTACTGCTACTGTTTTTTCTGAGGGCATGTGCACAGGGCCCGTCTCGGGACATCCAACGAATGTAATAATGCCATCTTTGTCGACTGCCATGACAAGTGCGCTGTTGGGAAGCGGAAATCCAAGCTGCCATTCCATGCCTGGACGGATGACCAGTGTTGGAACGGGCAAATCCGACACATATGCAACACTGTTAGGTGACACATCCTTGGGGATCATCTCGCCCGCAACATCATCCACTAACAGTCGCGTCATGTACCGCATTGCCATGTTATGTGTCTTGCTATATGGCTCAAATGGCAGCCCAATTGCCATGGGTGTATCGCTTAACATAATTTCAGTCGTGTTTGTATATTTTGTACTCGCTCCCAAACTACTCTCCCTCGTTTCCTTTTTTTATATGCCTTGTCAAAAAAACAAAGCTAAAAAAAAGCTTCAGAAATTTATGTGAGTATGAGTGAGAAAAAAATGCGACCTTGACTTGATACAGTTGAGTAATGACGACCAGTTCTGAAGTTGGTAATTCCTTGGATAACTACTTCGTTTTCTGGTAATGCAGAATGGAACTTTTGCTTCGGATTGTCGTCGTTGGTATTTGTTATGCGTGTCAAAGGTAGTTGTTCTCTACCTCTTTTGCAGATGACGCCCTCGTTGAAATAAAAAAAGGGTTTAAAAATCCTTAAGAGAAGAGAAAATGGAGAATATATGACAGAAAGAAAAGAAATGTTTCCTCCTTTTTTGTGTAGTATGTAGAAGCTTTTTATTTTGGGAGTATACTAAGAAAAGAAGCGACTGGAGAAAAAAAGACAAAACAAAAGAAAGCAAGGCTGCTAAAAGGGATGTGATGACTGCACAACGATGGGCACTTTATATGTGCGTGGGTGAGTGAATGCGCCTGTTGTTGTCCAAACCCAATTCTGATCAATGAACAGATGACATCCTCTGCTGCAGTAAAGTTGTGCGTTCGTCAGTCATGGGAAGACTCAACAAGGGCTCCCTCCACACACGCACACGCAAAAGGGTCCGCAGAAAATGAGCTCGAGCCTTCCCCCCCACTTTCCAAAACTACCAGGTGCAGAGCGCTGATGATTTTAAGCCGCTTGCAGGCCAGGAAAAAAAACCCGGCTGCTTTTTCAATGCGCAACACCAGCATGCTGGATGAGAAATCGGATTGCTGCTTCAACGCATGCATTCTTTGCACATCAAGTAGATGAGCATGGGCCCACTTGCTCCATCGATAAAGCTGCACACGTGATGCGGAAAAAAAGAAAAAGAGAAGGGAATGAAATGATGCAATTGGAAGTCATTCTCTTTCCCTTTCTTCGTTTTGGCTTTCTCTTTTATGCTACTTTTAGACCTCCTTTTCAGGAAATAATACATACCGGCTTTCTTTCTGGAAGTGCTCGGACTAAATGCGTGGCTGTAACAGAAAAGTAAAGGAGGGGTGATGGGGCTTTTATTAGCAACAAACTTTCCTTTTACAATTTCACTCTCTTTGACCTTTTTTTTTCTTGCAATTTGCATAGTGACCAAAAAGGAAAAACGAAAAATACTACTAAATCATATGGCTAGCGTCTTAGCAAAGCTACATGCACTAGTATCCGCTACATCTTCAGATTCCCGTCTGCCTTTACCAGTTACGCTTTCGGCTTCACCTGAGCCTGATAAGTCTGCCGCTGCCTGCAATGATCTGCATGTAAAGGAAAGCGAGGGTGTGCCTAAAACCACGATTGTTGTATCTTTAGCGGATGACAGTAAATTGGCCGAGAGCTCGCTACAACCGCCATCACAGCCTCAACAACAGCAGCTTTTGACTCATGGATGGCGGCGCGGACGGACACGACGACCGACGGATGCGACGGTCAATTCGATATCGACAACAGGTAGCAATGATACCACTGAGTCGATGGCGGCAATGTGGGGAGCGCCTGCAGCAGCGAGCGGCCACAGCAGACAGGAGACAGAGCGGCTGCTGCAGCGGCGAATGCGGGATTTGGAACTCGTTTCGCGATTGCACCCCGTAAGCAAAGTATTACAACAATCACAGTGGGACTGTGGGCTGGCATGTGTATGTATGGTGTTGCGGGCATTTGGACAACCAACATGTACGGTGACAAGACTGGAACATCAGCTACAGACGCAGTCCCCGTGGACTATTGATCTGGCATTCTTGCTGCTGCAGAATCTGGGTCAAATTGACTTTACCTATTACACCACATATGCTGGTGTTAATCCAGATCATCTGCAGCGTAGCTTCTATAGTGAAGAACTAGATGCCGACCAGTCCCGGGTGCTAAGACTCTTTGCGCGCACACGCATCAGTCAGGACGTACGTGTGGTTGAGCTAGAGATTCCGTTGATTGATCTGGAGCGCTTTCTGGTTCACAGACAGTATGTGGCAATGCTTCTCGTTGACAACTCTGCGTTACGTTGCGTGGCATGCATAGCTGCTAAGAAGGCTGGAAGCAAAGAGAAGAAGCATGCTGCAAGGAGAGGCGGCACCAAATCAGCAGAAAGTTCTCCGCCATTACACAACACCAGTAAAGCCAGTAGCGGTATGTTCTCATGGCTTGCACGATGGCGACAGGCTGATGGCGCGGGATTTCTGGGGCACTACATATTGCTCATCGGCTTCATTCCCTCGTTGGACATGTTCATGTATCGTGACCCGGGCATTCCCGAGGAATTCTGTCTGGCTACTGCTGAGACTATCGACACCGCGCGCAGACGACCCGGCACTGACGCCGATTGCATTATCCTCAAGATTTAGACCAGCATGCATTCTTCCACGTTAGTTCTCCTAACAGTATATAAACCTTAATCTGCTGAGAACTTGTGAACACGTCATACCTACTTTACTCTGCTCCTTCGTTGGTTTCTGTAGAAGAAAAGCAAGGGAAGTGTATTTCACAGAAATAGGAGTGAAAGTATCGTCTGTTTATTGATATTTGGTAGAGGCTGCGAGTGTCTGCAAAATAGTTGGGTTAAATGCAGCTGACGGAGCCGTGAGCACGCGGCGACGGGGATCTGCTGGATCCGACGCAGGGTTGAGATCATTCTTTGGACGGCGCTTCTTCTGCTGAGGCCTTGGCCGTCGTGGTGGACCAAAAAAATCGACACCATTCTCCATCAGCAACGGCTGGGACTCGCTAATCACAGTAATGCTATGGTATCGCCGACGGTTAGCTGTCGCTATGGAAGCGTTTCCAATTCCCAAATCGTGTCTTCTTTCAGGTAGTAGTGGCTGCTGCTGTAACTGTTGTTGCTTCTGTCTCCTCCGTTTTACCCACCTACATATCCAAACCACAACAAATAGAGAAGATTCTTGGTCAGTGCTGCGTTAAAAGCATTTATGTATCATGCCACTGCTCTCCAAGATCCAACTTACCAAACAACAATTAAAAGAAGAAATAGAAGTACAACTGCTGCAGTGGCGTAGGCAAAACCTATCTGTGCGTGGCTATCAAGCGACACGATCATTGCTAATGACAATGCGCCAACCAGAAGCAATACTGGAGTTTAAAAAATGGTTCAAAATAACAAAAGGCTTATTAGAGAGAAAATAGGAAAAAGAGTGATTCTCTTGTTCTAAACAGGAAGACAAGTAAGAAAAAATGCAATTGATGTTGGCGAAAGACGAGAAAAGAGAATATGTGCGTGTATAGTGCGACAACAGCCAGCAGGAGAACCATTCAATAAAGTTGGGAGGAGTCAAAAAGCCATGTACGCGTGTCTGATTCCCTCCTCCCCCCTCTCCCACTCGGCAAACAAAGCACAATGTGTGTGCTACTGCTGAGAGAGAGAGAGAAAAGACTACTGCGGGGAAGAGAAGCTCAATTCTCCAAACCCAACTCCAGCTTAACGATGTCAGCAGACGACATAATGCCTTCAAGAAGCAGCGGTGTGACACTGAGTAAGGCAGCCAGCTCATCGCGATGCAGCCCAAATACCAGCGCATTCAAGTCGTCCGGCGCTGCGGATTCAGACTTGGAATTGGCAGGCTTAGCAACAGCAGCCTTGGCACGACGCGATGCGCGCTCGTAGCTCCAGTCCTCAATGCGATAGCCAACGTGCACGGCGCCGAGCTCCACAACAGCATCAGCCAGGCGACGCAACCAGTCGATGGCAGCCTTCCATAGGGAATTAATCTCTGTCCAGCGCACGTGACCAGTCCATTCATCGTCGTTAACAATGGTGCGCAGGTGGAGTGGCGAGCGGTCAAAGTGACCAGACCAAAGAGTCTGAATGCCTGGGCCCTGTGCGTAGTCGAGCGGACGCAGCACGGTAGTTACCAGGAAAAAGAACAGCAGCGGCTCGGGCACCAGACGATCAACAAACAGTCGATCGCTACGACGTGCGCTGCCCAGGTGGTTGCCCTTGCGGAACAGCATCACCTCGCCGCGCAATTCGCATGGCTCCAACCACGCAGCGCTCTTCAGCAGACTGCGTACCTGTCGTCGCGTTGTGCTCGTCCACAGCACCGCTCGATATACATGACGGTAGCGCGCTGGAAGCCCCTCCAACGGCACCCACCCGAATAACCCCCACAGCGGCGCTGAACGATCGGCAGTCAGTTGTATGTCGTCTGCATCGCGCAACTGTACACCAGCTAACTCTGCACGCTGCTTGCGCGTGCCCAGTCCTATCATTGACCCATCGCTATCGTCTGAATTGCCTGACCCTAATCCGTTATCTGACGCGTCTTCGAACACAACCGAGCCTGTTGCTGCTGCTTCGCCGATGCTCACCGATGATGTTGGACTTGCAGACCGACGGGGTGGCGCATTGGCTGCCGCAGAGTTGTTCCACTGCAGCACTTTATCTGCAGAAGAGGGCAGCCCTGGTCCGGCGACGATATGGCTGACAGACATTGGCATTACCGGGCCGTGGTTGGACTCGGCGTCTGCAATGACCCACTCTTCGTGCGACGTGTCGCGTTTGGCCTCTGCAAAGGCGGCACGTTGGGACCGATGCCGCTTTGTGACGCGACTGCCGCTGTTACTGCGCGAGCGGGGCCTGGAGCTGTGCCTACGCTGTCTGCTATTTTGGCGTCGGCTACTGTTACGAGACCTGCTCCGGCGACGTCGCGCTCTGTCGCGGGATGGGCTTCTGTGATGGCGGCTCTCTCCACGAGAATGGCTTCGTCTGTGAGACCGACCCCTACTACGCGACCGGTCTCTGTCATACGACCGACTATTATCATAGGCTCTGCTTTTGCCACGAGAGCGGTCTCTGCTATGCGAACGGCTCCTGTTAGGGAGACTAATGCGGTGGGTACTGATCCGACCCTGTAGCTCGGACAGAGGTTGTTCTTCTTGGTCGCCATGGTCGCCTAGCCATCCTGTTGTATTGTAGTGAACTGGTGGCGGACATCTTCGAATACGAGAGTGCGACCTTTGTGCGAATGCTGACTTGTCCTCTGCCGGATATAGTGAAATATTGTCATCGGATACTTTATCTTCCACAATCATTCCATCCTCCAATGAATCCGAGAGTAGTTTATTGTCGGATGATCTCTTTGTAGCGTGCAACTTGCGACTATCTCTATTGTGCGATGCCATTTCCACTGACACCCTTGCTGCGTTGGCAGATTCCTCCAGTGCCTGAGATGTAGGACGAGCGTTTTGTACAACGCCATTGGATTTTTGTAGCTTTTCAATCTTAGGTGGTACAGAACGCAGGGTGCTGTTGGCTACTGCTGTTTCGGTCCTAGAATGTGGTCGTAGTTCATGATCACCGTGCTCCTCAGCGTTTGCCTTCTGTTGAGAAATGCTCTCGCCTATTTTCGTTGCGGCACTAAGCGTCGAAATACATGGTGACAGGAGACTGATGTCCATTGTACTATCTTCGAGTGTTGGAAGTTGTTCCAACTTCATCAAAGCCTGTTGAAATACGTCCAACATCGTTTGACGAAGACCCTGCAACTGTGCTACACGTGCAGCATCTTGTTCCTCTAACCGCTTCACATTCTTTTGTGTCTCAAGAAGTTGTTGTTCAAGCTGTGCCACTCGTTCTTCCATATATTTTTTTAAAGTTAACGCTATGACTTTTTCTTAGTTTTGTCTTGTTTTTCTAAAGAAAAAAAAATGGAAACAGGGAGAAAGGTTGGAAAAGAAAAAACTGGATAAAGAAAAAAATAGTTCTGAACCAAAGCCGTACTGAATTTGACAAGGAAGGAATAAAAAAACTTTTAGCTTTTTCTCTCTGTACCTTACATTTAAATGTCTTTCAGGGTTAGGAGACTATGGCAACGAAGGATCCAACAATAAGCAATGTACCTGGACAGAATGCAGTAGAAGATACTTCAGGGAACGTTGATGTGAAAGCATGCTTTTACCCAGGGCTTTTAGATACAGCTGAGACACTGTCTTTATCATTTGCCAAGTCTCAACCATACTCTCACCAACGCATTGCTCCGTTTTGTGCAGAGCCACTGCTTCGAGGTGTACGAGAGGAGCTACAACAACTGCACTACACTACAAAGGAGACTGACATTCTCAAGTACTCGCAGTCAGGCGATCTGGCTAACCTGGATGGTCTGGGTGTTGTGGAGCGTAGTCGTCTGCCGAACCTGCAGAAACTGAGGGATGCGTTGTACTCACGAGAGTTTCGTACGTTTGTCGAGGAGATCACGGGCTGTGGTCCGCTATCGGGAATACGTACGGATATGAGCCCCAGTCGCTTTGGCTCTGGTGATCATCTGCTACTCCATGATGATGTTATTGGCGATCGTCGAGTGTCTTTCATTATCTATCTGGCCGATCCGGACACTGAGTGGTCTGACTCGCAGGGTGGTCGCTTAGAGCTGTATCCGCGTGTACCTGGTACTTGGGACCCTGCGTTGCGCCCCACTGCTCATATTAGTCCGTGTTGGAATCAGATTGTGCTGTTCACTGTGCTCCCCGGCCAGAGCCACCATGCTGTCGAGGAAGTCTGCGCCCCAGGCGTCGAGCGTCTGAGCATTCAGGGCTGGTTCCACTTTCCGCAGCCTGGTGAACTCGGCTTCCGTCCCGATCAGACTGCTGCGTTGTGGGCTGCTGGTGCTGAATCGTCATTGGCTCAACTTGACGCCCGCAGTCAGCGTGCTCTCCGTAGAACAGATCCTCCTGTACCTTATCCTGCTGCTGAAGCTGCTACTGACTCGCCACTTACTCCTGCTGATCGTCGATATCTTGCGCGGTTTCTTAGTCCCGAGTATCTTGATACCGAAGCTGTTGCCCAGATCGCCGTGCGCTTTGATAATACTGCGCATGTGCAATTGGCTCAATTCCTTAATCGTTCAACTGCTGATGCTCTCGAACGCATCTTGAAAGCTACTGACGCCCAAGACGGTATAGGTGCTGATCCCAAGCCGCGCATTCCACAGCATGGGACTGGCGAGTATGGTGCCTGGATTGCTGCTGGTCCACCTGTTGTTCGTCGCTTTCTTTATCTCGACACAGAAATCGATACTGCTACTGAATCTGCGGCTGATCCTGCTACTCTGCTGTTGGCTCTGCATGAGCTGTTTGACAGCGCCTCCTTTGCACGTTGGTTGTCTACTATCACTGCTCTAATCTTTACTGCTCGTCGTGGCCTTGTGCGTCGCTTTCGCTGTGGACTTGACTATACCCTAGCTACTCCGGACGTTGACATCACCGTACTTGATGTTGTACTGTGCTTGGCACGTTGCCCTGGGCACTGGTCTGATGGAGCGGTGGGTGGCTACCACTGTTACGTTGATGCTGATCCTGACGATGTCTCTAATGACGGTAGTGTCTGTCGCCGTGCAGATGACTCTGAAGCTGCCTTGCTATCGGTGCCAGCTGCTTGGAATTCTCTTCTCTTGACTTTGCGTGAACCCACTGTCGCAAGCTTTGTCAAGTATGTCAGCTCTGCTGCTCCTGCATCGCGCTGGGATGTGTGCTTTGCCTACCATCCTGCACCCGACAATGATGAAGATTAGCTGGCTTTTGGATCCAATTGTTCGCTCTGGTCTAAATATGCCTACGCCACTCTCTGACTAGCATTGACG
Organism: Coemansia sp. RSA 988; assembly: GCA_027577275.1. Taxonomy (NCBI): domain Eukaryota; kingdom Fungi; phylum Kickxellomycota; class Kickxellomycetes; order Kickxellales; family Kickxellaceae; genus Coemansia; species Coemansia sp. RSA 988. The sequence continues at coordinate 30,563 of JANBQQ010000107.1, read as the reverse complement.
GATTCAGCTCATAGTAATGTTTGATAGGCTTGCTTTTGTACCAAAGAAAACCCAAAAGAAAAAATACATTGCTAAGTCTCCATGTCTAAAAATTCTCCTTGTGGAATACAAACTTCGTGTTGGTGTACTTGTACTCGTTGGTCCACTTCCGCGAGATCTTGCGGAGTGATCTGCCCATCGGCTTCGGTCCGCAGAAAAACACGCCAATCTCTGCGCCTGGTGTGCGTCGTCCAATGTCCTCAAAGATACTGTCAAAGTTAGGCCGGCCATAATACGTCGGACTGCGGAACAGGCCCGTCACTGCATCGGGTCCGTTCGGATCCTGGTACAGTGCAATGTTGCGAATCTGCTCTACTGGCATAATTCCGGTCAGGTACGTACGAATCTCTAAAATGTCACCAATGTCTTCTTCGTCTAGTGCTGCAAGCAGGTCCTGGAACCACTCTAGCGCTTGTACATCGCGACACACCCACACGAAGTAGACCTTGCGCACTTTACACTCGTGCGGACGCTCCGTCAGCTGATAGTACAAGCTCTTAAGCACAGAGCTCATCGGTGTAACACCGATGCCTCCTGCCACAAGCACAATATTCTCATAGTCAAACACTTGCTGCGTCGGTGAGCCGTATGGCCCGTCAACCATGATCGTCGGCAGTTTGATCAGCGGCTGCATATTGTCTACGCGTGCCGTGTTGGACATTGGTGCTGCTGCGCCCGATAGTCTAAAGTCTACCTCCGGTGGCAGCCTATCTAGCAGCACAATGCTATTGCGTCCCACCCGCGACCATGGCCGCCGACTGGCATCGCTCTGTCTCCGATTGAATTGCGACTTCACTCCGGCCTTAGGCAGCCCCGACTCTGGGTCAATCTCGCCACGCAGATGGTGCATCAGCAGCTCCTGGTCTGCCAGCGTCTTCAGAGTACCCGGATTCGAGGGGTCAGCAGGAGCATCCCGAGCATTGTTAAGCTGCGCTGTCAGACCTGTCGCCTTACTGGCACCTTGTTCATCTGATTGCATATACATTTTGTCAGCATCCATATGATGTCCACCCTTTCCCGCGGGCAGCGTTGTCACTGCCGACTCTTGGAACAGCTGCACCAGCTTGCGGGTCCATCCTCCGCCAATCCATATATGGACTGACAGCTCATCTTCCTCTGGGGCGCTGGTCAACGTAAACGGATGCCACTCGAGCATGGAAATCGACGGCACGTTCAGGTAGATGTACTGACCAACTTGGAAGTGCATGCCACGACGCTCAATCTTGAGCTCAATGACATTCGAAGGGTGCTGAATAACGCTGAGAATGCGTGGACGTTTAGCACGCGAGCGCACAAAGCGATACAGCCGATCAAGGACGTAGATTGTTCCCGGTCCGACAATGTACCACTGGAAAGACTCTGCGCTGCCATGGATAAACAGCAGCACCACACATGGTACGAAAAGATGGTGCATCCAGTAGAATAGCTCGTGCAACTTTTTTCTGATAACTGGCATCGAGGTGATAAACAGGAAAAAGAACAGGAAGAGCAGCGCATGTCCTGTCTTTCCCACCTTTGTGCCAAACAGTTTGCTGCTAAATGTCACCTCGCCTTGAGATGCTGCCGCTCCCTTGTGGAATATGTAGTAGTACGTGATGATATGTGCAATAGTCCAGAACAACATCGTAAACGCTGCCACCTTGTGTGCATGCACGTTCTTCTCAAATACAATGTAACGCGACAGAAAAGTCCGCCGAAGTAGTTCCAGTAGCGCTGGTGACATGAACAAAAATATCGCTGAAATGCTCACCATCAGGCAATCCATCGTAGCCGCTGTGAACCCACGTAGTGTGCCCGCCTCCTTTCCAACAGACACCCACTTGTACACTAGTACGATGGTCTGGATTGCTATCCACAGCCCAATAAAGACCACCCGTCGCACAGTGATCTCGGGCGGCTGTACCATACGCTTCCATCCATGTGGCTGTTCTGCGCGCCGATCTGAGATCTTGTATCCGTCAAAGGCGTGGTTTCTAAGAAGCAGGCTTGCCTTTCGTGTTAGTCCGTCTGGCTCTCCACCGCTGACGGCCTTTGGGTTACTAGGTATATTTTGCTGCTCCTCAAAAGTCACCATATTCTGCAAACAAAGACCAAGAAAAAAAGGTCAAACGATCTATTGCAGAGGAGGTTGTCTACCTTATAGAGCAGAAAAGCTAAGCAGCCTAGATACAAGCAAGAAACTCTAGAGACAACTTTTTTTTTCCTTGTCAACAAAGCTAATGAGACAATAATAAGAGGTAAGAAAAAGACTCTGTGTTGTTAAAGCAGACTGACCCGCAGTCGCAGAGGAGATAGTTGTATGGAAGAAAGGTAGAGAGTGATGCTGGAGAGTAAGACAGAAGAGGGAAAGTCCACCGAACAAAGAACGAAGGAAGGGGAGATGGTTGAGCATCACAGCATACATGCTTGATGGCTGGCTATGCGCTGAAAATCCCCTCGCTTGAGACACCCCTGACAGGTTTGTCTTTGGCCTCCCCAAAGCATAGAATAAATATATCCGTCTCACACTCGATGGTCACACAATGACTCTGTTGTGTCACGTCAATTAGCTCCACGTCATGGGAAAAGGGAAGTTATTCGCTGGCAATAAACCTCCTCGTCTAACGTCGCACGAAGCCACCGCTGCGGAGCCATACTCCCTTAGCACCACACTATGCTTGTTCCGACCCGCTTACTAGCAAAAGCAGACCGAGGCAGACAACAGTCTCTCAAACTAAACGTGTCCACCAATCATTAACCTGCTGCAAAGTGCTTCGTTTGTCTTTTCCATGCATCTGGCCACATCAGTTGGCCAATGTGGGCTGAAGATCTGCCCCGCCTTACTGCTTGTGCAGTATCCTGTATTTACAGCCAATAGTCCGCTACATCTTGATGCGACTTGTCTTGGAGCCGCACGCGCCACGGGCGCAAGTTAGGGTTGCGCAATCCTTGGTATCAGAGCTAGCATTTGGATGGTGTTTTCTCTTTTGCAGCAATCGACATGGCGGGTTTGGGTCGAAATGTTGGTAGTATACCTGTACTTTGGATGAGTTTATTGTGTTTTAAATAAGTACCATGTTCAGCGATGCTGTGCACTTTTCTCGCTTGCAGCCACAATAAGCAAGTAAGCGTGCTGGAAAAGTCTTTGGCAGCAATCACCTGCTTGTCCATCATGCCTCAATTAGCTGCATCTAAAAATACCCAAAGAAAAAGTATGATCCCATCAATACCCTCTATATCTGTTTGGTGGGGTTCTAGAAGATGCATATTTTATTTATTTTTACCGACGAGACCAGCGCCAGAACCAACATGTGCCAATGTAAAATATTTAAATGTGTTTTTATTCTGTAGATCTCTCCTCGTGGAAAATAAACCGCGTGTGTCGCTGACGTAGCTCTTTGTTCCATTTGTTTGTAATTTTATTAAGCATCCGACTCATGCCTTGCGATCCACAGACGAACACGCCAATATCAGTTGATGAGGAACGCTGTCCAATCTCGCCAAATATCATATCGAAATCAGGCCGTCCAAAGTACGTCGGACTTCGGTAGAGCCCAGTAACAGCATCCGGACCATGCGGATCCTGATACAGCGCAATATTGCGGATCTGGTCGACATGCAACTGACCTGTCAGATATGTGCGGATTTCGAGGACATCGCCAACATCCTCCATGTCTAGTGCCGCCAGAAGCCCCTGAAACCATTCGAGCGACTGCACATCACGACACGACCAAATAAAATATACCTTTTTAAACCGTGCCTTGCCACCAGAGGTGGTTAACTGGTAGTAGAGGCTCTTGAGCACCGAGCTCATTGGCGTGATGCCGATATTGCCTGCAATTAGTACAATATGGTCATATTCGAAAACGTCTTGTGTTGGTGCATTGTATGGACCGTCCACCATTATAGTTGGAAGTGCTGTCTGAGCTGGTGCAGCCGGTAGTGCCTTGTTTGCTCTCATCTGCGCGCGCGTATACGGTCTGTCAACTGTCATATAGTAATCCATCTCGGGCGGGTAACGGCCATTTCTATTCAAAGAGCCCATTCGTACATTGTTAGCTGAGCGCTCGCTAGCTTGCCGGTGGAGATCCATCTGACGGTTACCTTCATTAGCACCTCTACCACCACCTGCAACTCTGGCGCCTGGCGGATGCATAGGTCCTTGTGTTCTACTATTGTTATGGTTGCGGATATCATAGGATGGCGTCAGCGTTCTATTCGAGTCTATGCTATCCGTCTTCTTGCTGGGTCTACGACGCGGTTGATGTTCAATATTTATACGGCGCGGTGCAGTAGCAGCATGTTGCTGAAGGGTGTGGACAAGTGAGCGGGTCCATCCTCCGCTAATGCGGATATGCACAGAAAGTTCACCTTCCTCGGGTGCGCTACTCAGCGTAAATGGATGCCACTGGTACCACGACAGAGAAGGTACGCAAAGATAGATAAATTGACCTGCTTTGTATTTCATTCCGTTCCTCTCAAACCGTATTTCGACAACATTGGAAGGGTGCTGGATGACGCTGAGAATACGCGGCCGATTGAACCGCGCGCGAACGGCCCGAAAAACGCGATCGGTCAAGTAGATTATACCAGGTCCTGTGATATAGTAATGGAACGTATGTGTCTGGACATGTAAGAATATCAGAATAACAATAACCATGCTGAGGTGATGCAGGAGATAGAATAGCTCAAAACATTTGCGTCTGACCACAGGCAAAGTGCCAATAAGAAGCATTCCTAGCATTGATAACATTATGTGTCCAATTTTTCCAGTGGTCTTCTTGTAAAGCAAGTTGAACATGGATATTTTGCCATTTGATGTGACCTCAAGTTGATGGAACTTGTAGTAGTGAGTGATGACATGTTGAAGGGTCCAAAACACAAGGGTGTGCGCTACAAATTTGTGTGCCTTGTTAGCCTTGTCAAAGCAAATGTAGCGTCGAAGAAATGTGCCATGGAGCATAGCCATAAGAGTAGGCGACATTAGAAGAAAGTTTAAAGATATACTTGTCATCATTATTGCCTCGCAAGCATGATTGTATCCTTCAAACGTATCGCCTTTTGCAGAGCCTTTGACTGTCATGCTGACGATAATTATTAGCTGTACCATAGCCCACAGAAAAACAAAAAACACCCATCGTAATGTAAAATTCTTAAATAGGCTTTTCTTCTCTTCTTGTGGTAGAGCTACAGCATCAAAAGCGTGGTTGCGTGCCAGACCAGCTGCGTACGCATCGGGTGCTTTAAACGACATATTCCTTCCTGGATGGACTCCACAACGAGGAGCTATGAAATAATGCTAAACGGGGAAATATAGTACACGCTTTAAGGTAGTGGAAGGGTATGGATTGAACAGAAGAATGGAAGTTTCCGCGCCCTGGCGGATAGAATAAAATGAAGAAACACGTAGAAGAATTATTAACAAACTTTGGTTTTACATATAAATAAGGGGAAAAGAATTACATGCATTGCTAAACTTAAACCGATGGCCGTGGGTCGTATAGTCTGTAAGCGACGGTGTACCTTTTTCTTTATTCCTTTATGTTGAATTTTTCAAAGAATGCAAGCAATCTTTTTAAGGGTCAATTTGAGTATCCGCTCAATGGCATGGCTTAGTAGGTCTGGCATGTGAGCTTCTTTTTAAGAAAAGGTGCACAGGCAAAGGGGTAAACCGGCTAAAAAAGAAAAATTTTCTTTCTTTGCTGTGCTTTATAATATCTTTATGTCAGTTTCAGCCCAATACTTGTTGGTGCGGCTGTGGTTTCTCACACTTATAGTTGAACGTCATTTGCTTCTAATAATATCTATGCACGCTTTCAAGGACTGAAACAATCTGAAAAATTAGAAAAATGAAAGATCAACCAAAAAACAACTTCAATGTCAAAAGTTTCTTTAGGTTTCCAACCTGGACCAATACTCAACGATGGGTACATTCGGCCAAATCTATAGAATGTTTGTTGATTAAAAAAACTTGGCAGCGCTTACAATCCATTCAAAGGCAAAAAGGTCGCCAAGATTTCAATAGAAATAGTGAAGACCGACAAAGCAAAGAATGTAATCTTCTTTGTGTGAGCCTGAATGAGTGTATTTGAGTGCTGCAAGCAAATGGTAGTTGTTGAATTTAATCGGATGATTGCTAAAATTTTCAGAAATAAAGTAATGTGAATATAGCTTAGTGTTTACAAGCAGACGTTACAATGGATGTCAAGAAAAAAAGCACTATGCATGGAGGCTAACCAGTAAGCCTTTTTGATAAATCGCAAAGTTGCCATGTTGCTGCCACTACTCTCAGCTGCATCTACTAGCCACAAATCAACAAGGGTACAAAAATAATAAAGCGACTATGTTGGTGGCGGTAAAGCAGATTAAAATCCGCATTAGGGGGTAATATTACATTAGGAAGCACTGTTATTTATGCGATATTAGCATTAACTCTAGATTCTCAATTTCTGTTTCCGAACAGCTTGCAACACATCATGATTTTACCATCTAGCTCTGTTTTGCCTGACTGAAGCTTGAGATAAGTTGCTAGCATGTTAAAGAATATGTAAAACAACCGCCTAGGCTAAAACTTTATTTACAAATGCATTAAGCATATACAATAAGCCCAACTTGATTCAATGGCTTTGTATCCCTTAAGGGAGGCCAGCCTCGATGTAGCGTCATTAGATACCACAGATGTTTGTCAGGGGGCATACTGCTTACTCACAGCACAACTGTTTGCAACTTTGTCAAAGTAAATCCGTCATACTGTTTGTGGTGAGAATAATCTTCGCTAAGCGCTTTCCTTCTTCCAACAAAAAAAAAAGTAAGTGTGACATTGTTAGACTCCTCATGCGTGAGAGGGACTTCCGAATGCAGATGGGCTGTGAAGATGGACATCTCGGGTAAGTGGTAGTATGGCCTGTGATTGGACAAAATAGAGCTTAAAAGGGGCACTCAACAGAGCTCTGTGTTCTAGCGCGGAGCAATCTCTCTTCTCCGTTCCACCGAAGAAAAAACTTTTGCACTTATCTGGCCAGGCCCTCTTGTTATTATCCACACCGTCCAACTAGTGTTCATACTCTCACATCAAGTCATGGTTGCATGCAACAGCAGCGGAGCCAAAACTCTGCAAAGCAACCCACTCACAACACTGGTACAAGATCAAAAGATAATGGTAATACCATCCTTCACACTCGAGTCTGGCGAGGTATTGACCAGCGTCCCAGTAGCATATAAAACATGGGGACAGCTGAATCAACAAGGTACCAACTGCATGGTGATATGTCATGCGCTGACAGGCTCCACCGACGTCGCTGACTGGTGGGGGCCATTGCTAGGCAAAGGACGCGCATTCGATACGGATCAGTTCTTTGTGGTGTGTTGCAACATACTCGGTAGCCCATATGGTACCGCATCGCCAATAACTATTAACCCGGACACAGATACTTTCTACGGGCCCGATTTTCCCCTTACTACAGTTAGAGATGATGTAAGGCTGCATCGGCGGGTTCTGGATGCACTAGGCGTGCAACAGGTTGCCATTTGTATCGGCGGATCGTTGGGCGGTATGCAGTGCTTGGAGTGGGGCATGCTTGGAGCAGATTATGTGAGGGTCATCGTACCCATTGCAACGTGTGGAAAGCACTCGGCGTGGGGAATCAGCTGGGGCGAGGCGCAACGACAGGCCATCTACAGCGACCCAAACTACTGTAAGTATTGACTATAAACACCCTACTCTTTTAAAGGACCTATGCGCGACAATGCAGTCGCGACATGAAATTGAACAATGGCGTGCTTTGCACGGCTTCCTGTTAGCCAAGCGTCACAAGGGACCATGCGAACTATATGCTAAAAAAATGTGATTATGCAAGATGCGGCTCAATGGACATATATATGGTGTAGGCAATGGACGCTACACACCCGAGAGGAAACCTGACCACGGAATATCGGCCGCACGCATGACGGCGCTGCTTACGTATCGTTCACGAAACTCTTTCGAGTCGCGGTTCGGACGCAAGATGATGACGAGTGGCAGCGTCAAGGTATATCGGAGCAAAAACCTTAGTGAGGAAAATGGCCAGGACGGCTCAGCAGACAGCTCGGAGAACGGCACGCCTAGGGCCAGCAACGATGACCGAGACTCGGAAAACATATTCTCAGCGCAGAGCTACCTGCGGTACCAGGGGGAGAAGTTTACAAAGCGCTTTGACGCCAACTGCTACATAGCAATTACACGCAAGATGGACATGCACGATGTGGGGAACTTGCACAGCAGCTACATTGGAGCACTGAAGCAGATGCAACAGCCGGCGCTGGTAGTTGGGATCGAATCAGATGGGTTGTTCACGATTAACGAGCAGTATGAACTGGCAGAGCACATTCCTCATGCGCAACTGGCCACCATTGATTCGGCCGATGGACACGATGGGTTTTTGCTCGAGTTTGCGCAGCTTAACCGCTTGATTCGGTCCTTTGTGCGCGATACGCTGACAGAGTTTGCGTCGGCTGAGGATGCAGACGTCAATCTGCCCTCGGAGTTTGTGCCGCAAAAATCGAGCGTTTTTGGCGAGGCTGAGGTGGATGTGATGAAGTGGTAGTCGATGCGCGCAGTCTGTAGACGGTATTGTTTATGCTAGCTTCTCCACACTAGCATTGTACCGACCATTTGAGCCAAGCACACCTGGGATTGCTTGAAGCCTCCTGCCTTTTCTTGCTTCTCTTTCCTTTATCGCGCGTTTAGCCATCTCCATTACCATTGTTGTCACCTTTTTTTGTGCATTTTTCTTCTTCTGCTTTTGAAAAGAATGGCATGCCACCCACTATCTTTGAAGAGCCGACGCAGCAACGTGCATGTGCGTGTATATACAAATATTCTGCTGGTGCTGGTCGTCCAGAAAGAACCCCTTTTGGGCCATGCTGCCAAGCCCAAAGGAAACGCATGTAGCTTAAACCTTCGTCCCCTGTCCAATGGCGCATTCATTCGCAAAAAAGAGGCAACTGTTACTGACACGCCAACCGTCTGACAAAGGCTTTAGCGACGGACTTGGCGATCGCCCTCAACCACCCCCCCTTTCATTGATTCCTTCGTCTCCACACGCACACGACAGTATTTTTATCGGGCCCAATGGACGGGGCACATCAGCCATGCCTTCCTTGCTTCCTTGCGTCTTCCCCTCCCCCCTTTTCTCTTGGCTACTTCTTCTTCCGTTGTTGGAACTTTGAATTCGTTACGAATTGCTCACTGGCCGAGTGCAGCTCGTTTGACGTGGAAATACTAGACCTATTGGCATAGCCTATTCTTCTTGTTCTCTATTTTCTCTACTTCTATGGTGATTTCGCTACCCTCCCTCCCCAGCAGCAATGCAGCCGAACCACTTTCCTGGGCGCCCAGCCTATTTATCCCAGCGGGAGCAGGAGCAACAGCAACAGCAGCAACCGAGTAGGGCTCTCGCAAGTGCTTATCTTCATAACCAGCGTCCCTCAATACCTATCCGCACAATATCGCCCTCTCGACCAGGAGAAGCAAGCATCCCCTTTTCTATACTGCCGCCGCCCTCGGTGCCTCCGCCATCGGTTCCGCTTTCCGAAGGTCATCAAACACACATCCCTACTGGTAACTTCCACCACAATACCCTACTGCCATACCGACAAAGCCAGCTGTACCACGACGCATCTGTGCAGAACAGTCATCAGAGTCACCAATACCAGCAAAGCGAGCATCGACATAATCAGCATGTCAAGCTATTGCAGTCTTGCGACAGCTGCAGGCGGCGAAAGATCCGGTGCTCGGGTGAAAAGCCCACCTGCTCATCGTGTATAAGGTACCAGGAACGCTGCCATTACAGCCCACTAGCCACACCTCGCCGCCGCGCAGGAAAGCGTGCAAGAGTTGATCGTGCCAACGGGCAGTCCGCACATCCTGTTATTATGCACAGCGCAGGTACAATGCATGATGGAGTAGAAGTTGGTAGCCAATCGAGTGACGAGCCCCTAGGCGCAGGTCCATCAATGACTTCAGTTGTTGCACAACCTCCTCTTGTTTCACCGAGTTCGACAGAGCACCATCGAGCGCCTAGCAGTAATGCTTTGACCGAAGACCGTCGCGATGAGACAAATGCCATGCAGCGAGATATTGAAACATTATCTCGAAAATTCGATTCTCTGAATGACAAACTCGATACGCTTATTGGCATTGTCGGCAAAAGGCGACGATTAGACGCCTCAGATGACGAGGACGACACGGATTCAGGCGGCGAATACGACCAAGGCAGAGGTGCTGAGGTTCTGGGAAACAATGTATCTGATCGCAGGGACTTTACAAACCTTATTGACAAAACAAGTCGATTTGGCCTTGACGCAGACAACGTCGGCGTCATTTCGGATATGATTGGCGAGATCGGCAAAATGCACAGACAGCACGCGGGGCGAGAACAGCAGCAACAACAACTGCCGGTAGAAGACGAGACACATGCACCAGGAGCAGGCGGACAGCTGCCAGCAATGGAGGCCACGGAGCCAGAGCTGGCGCTACATCAAATACTGCCGTTCTCGAAACACTCGTACATTGAGCAGCTGCTAGAGACCCCCGAGATGCAAGAGCATTTGATTGAAATGTTCTACGCCAACGCAGATGTCAACACAATTGCGTTTATGCCACGTCATATCTTTGATGGTCTAAAACGCGAGAGTCGCACGCCCACGTCAATGATCAGTGTGATGATGGCAGATGCGTGCAACTACTCTGACAGCGAGGCGGTTCAGCTGGTGGGTCGACAGTTTGCACGCGGTTACTTTATTGAGCGCGCATACAAATCTTTATTTGAATGTCTCGAATACGACTCGGCAGAACACTGTGTTGCACTGCTCCTATTTGCCATGATCATATCCAAGGCCGGACTACATCGCGCGTGGATCATGCATTCGCTTAGCACGCAGATGGCTATTCGCCTAAGATTCAACACGCTTGATTCTCCGCTTAGCACGCAGGCCTTCAAAAACGACAATGCGGCGACTCGCGAATGGAAGCGCCGTGTGTTCTGGCAGCTGTACACTTTTGACATTCTGACATCGACGTTGAGCGATCTGCCACCATGTCTTTTGATCCATGATGTCAGATGCAATGCGCCCAGGCCACTGCCAGTGATTGATTCTTCTGGGAACTATGATCGGATTACCACTGAATTGACCAAGCTTGGCCCAGCGATAGTACTCTGTGACAGCCAAACAACCATCGAGCTTCAGATCAAGCTTGTTAGCATAATGTGCGATATTAGCTCAATGCAGACCAGGATGACGCCTGAGGACAGCCTGTTTCCCGATGGGTTTACCGCGCTTTATCGCCGCATTGAGGAATGGCAGAAAAATATGCCCTGCTATGACATTCTAGCCGAGGGGAATCTACCACGAATATCGGAAGAGCTAAAGGGCAAGTCAGGTTTAATATTCTTGACGCTGTTTTGCCAATATGCTCGAATTCTTCTGTGTTTGATCAAGGACAACTGGCTTCCCACGCAGCGAGAAATGACAGAAGACGAACGGACTACACTGACGTGGACGCGAGATGTTGCATATGAATCCGCACAGATAGTGCACAGACTGGTCCCTTTTATTCGTGGTATGCGACTAAGTTTTGTGTGCCCATTTGTCTCTTGCGTTGTGTATCAGGCTTGTATTGTTAATCTGCACTCTTGTGCATGGTCCTTTGAGCCCCATCGAGTGTTGACTGCAGTTGATGGCGTGCAGCGCGGATTGGACTTTTTAGAGTATGTATCTCTGCGCTGGGGATTTGCCAATATACTCACGACATCGCTACGCAGTCTGGTTATTGAACGCGGGTTTGGCACCAAGAAAGGGCAGACAAGTGAATGTAAAACGCAGCATCAGCCACAAAATGAGACTGAAGAGGGTCCACCAAAAGGAGCAGAATCTAGCGATCAGACATTTTCAAAGGAATCACGATTGGGTAAGGATGATCAGACAGCAGAGACAACAGATGACGAGGTTTCGCTTTCAGAATCAATGATGCACCCTTTTGTCGAGGAGACTCAGGCTGAACGCATATTACGCACAGGAGAAGTGCCTTGGGAGATTAACAACGGTGTGTATAAATCAGCATGCGACATGCTGGCTGATAGCCACTTGCCTAGTACTTTGCCTGAGGATTGTTCCAGAGACCAACAGGTGAGGCCAGCGCCATCAGCAGCTACATCGTTACTGGGGGATCCGCCCCTAGTGGGATCTGTCCGCAGCACTGTGCTGGATAATACTCAAGCACAGCAGCAAGATCGGAATCATGAGCCTCGTTGACCTTTTTAGATGAAGATGGCATATCATCTAGTCTTGAATATAAAATTATACTATGCAAAAGTATTAGCGTTTAGAAAAAGATTATTTTTGGTGGGATTTGGTATTGCCGGCCTCTGGCATTTGGGCAGTGCATTTGTGCTGTGGGTGGGGGGGGGGGGAAGTCGTAATTGCATGGGCAGCGGAGTTGTTGACGGACAGAAGAAACAGATGAGCATTTCTTATTGTTAACGATTCCACACTTAACTACACCCTCCATTTACGGGAATACGGGCGACATCGATGTAAATTGCATGTGTTGTATTTTATTGCTATGACATTGCTAAAATTGTCTACACTAGGTGCCTATTCAAAACTGGTACTAATATGTTGCTGTTTAGTTCCTTGACCATTTCTTCTTGTCTGCTAACGCCAACTACGCACAATCTTAGTCTTCCACGGCTCAAAACAAAAGACCACCTGCAGCCAAAAATCGCTTTAACCAACAAATATATTAATTTCTGATGTGCCAACAGTTTTCTTAAAGTACAATATGTTGCAAATCCAAGCAAAAGAGAAAGAAAAGTAAACAGACGTGTTTGTTGTATCTGGAGGGGAAATTGAACAAGGAAATGTGCTATTTATGCGTACTTGTCGTTAGAGAGACGCATGTGCTGGGAGCGGGAGTTCCATACATCCATCCAGCCCTTGACCTTTTCATAAACCATAAAGGTAATAGCTTGGCCCGGCGCCACGCGAAGCACACGGGGAGTAATACCTCGGTAGAATGCCTTGTAACCTTCTTTTTGAGCGATATCCCGAGTAACATTGACGAAGCGCGTCCAACCGGATTCGCCAGCGACAGAGGTAGATTTTTGTATGCGCGTTTTAATTGTATCGATAGGAGCATTTGAGAGAGGACCCATAGCACCACTGACGCCACCAAGAATCAAATGCTGATAGCTTGGTAACTCATCAAGGCCTTGGAACTGGCGAGCAATACGTTTGAACTCTTGGTAGAAAGTAAAGTTAACGGCCTGATTAGTAGCCTGACGAAGAGCAGTCAGCGTCACGCCCTTATAGAAAGTCATTGGGCCTTCTTCTTTAATAATAGTGAAAGCAGCATGTACAGCATTGCGATACTTGGGGACATCCAAAGGATCCATAGTCGAGTGTCTCTGAGCCTGTAAGCGAATTTTGATAACATCCATCGGAGTAACTACAGCAACAGCCTCTGTAATTCCAGCACCAGTTCCTGCTATAAATACTCCCGTTGTAGAAACTTTTCCGGTTTCGGCATCGGCCAGCCATGATTTGTATAGTTCAAAGCTTGAAAAGCGTATGGCCATCTTTGGTACTATTCCAGTCACTACAGCTCCAAGACCCTTGTACAGTGCTAAAACACCTTCGCGTTGGACTATACGCTGACCCACACCAAAAAATGACTTTGGAATCTTTGCAGCAACATCTGGATGTACGCGCCGAGAGTTTCTCAGCTGCATGCGTACTTTTATTGTATCCAGTGGATGGCAGCAAAGAGCCTCGGATAGTCCTGCGGCACCACCAGCAAACAGATGTATACTAAGCGTAGACTTAGGAACATTGGTTTTTGTCTCACCCATTTTCCTTATGTTATACGTGTGAATGAAAAAATAAATAGCGGGTTTCCCTCAGTAACAGTATTGAAATACGAATAGAAAATGTGCCAGAATATATAGGTACAGAACGGTTAAATGATTGAGAGATTCTTCAAAACTTGGGGAGAAAATGTAAGTTGCGGATTACTAAGAAGGAAGTTTTGGACGCTCTGCCCGTTTGGGACGGAGGAAGGGCTGATATTTATGTCATATTTCGTTTTTTTGCTTATCTCTAAGACGAACCCCGTGAAAGTGGATAAAGAGAACCAACATGTTTCCGGGAGGGGGGTTTTTTTTTCCCATCTCCGAGGGGAGTCGACAGAAAGGAGACAGATAATCGGTTGCATGTGAGTGTAGCGCAAAGACCACCAAAGTGGGGCATCCGTTCCATGGCCCAAGCGTGACTGCTGAAGACATGATGTGGAATTCCCTCTATCTCGCATTACATCCAAGTACAGACTCTAATTGCACAGTGATTGGTGTTTTTTATTGGAATCAATACAAAAAACTTTTTGATTGATGGCACGGATAAGAATTTATTGCTCCTTTAGGTAAATGCTCCTTTCTATTCCAAAGCGCGAGGGAGGAGGGTGTGACAGGAAACATTTTATGACACAGACTATCGCCATCCAATCGCAGCCTGCGGATCAGAAGAAACGTGTATAGGAAAGTGTGGCCAAGAAAAAAAGATAAGCGTCATGTGGTTGTGTTGCTCTAGAAGCACCTTTGGCATGTGAAGAAACTGAATCAGCCAGGCAATTCAATTAATCAAAACTAAAAACACTACAATTGTTTAATCTTTCTTGACAAGTGTCGATCTGGCTTGGCTAAGGGTTAGACTAGTGTCAGCTCCAAAACTTGGGTTGTGGTTGTGGCGGCGTCTACGCCTCCGGTAGCGACGTCTGCGACTGACAACGCTCTCAGCGTCCTCAGTCTCCTCGTCAGTCGTACTAGTACTGTCGCTACTGTCGGTAGCCGTAGTGCTGCTATCGTCAGATTCGTCAGAGCCCGAGTAAAAGTAGCATTGCCACAGAACCAGCATCTCAAACCCCAACGTGCCAGCTGCACCAGCCAGCCATGGAGCATATGTAATCAGATAATCCTTTTCCGTAGATATCGCCAGAATCGACATGCAAAAGGTGAGGTTGCCGAACACCGTGAATATAAACATAACCGCAGACAGGCCCTCTGTTGACTGCGCCGTAAAGTTCCATGCGATCTGCGGCACGTATGCACAGAAGAAAAGCGCTGCCGAGATGTACCCAAATATCTGTGATAAAATATCGGTGACGCGCTGTGGGTAGTACTCCAGTGCAAATCGCGAGCCCACTCCGAACCCCAGAATAATTGCAAGCACTGCCACTGATATTCCCACTGCGCGACCTGTCCTGGCAGATCCCATCTCGCGCATTGACTCCAACGCCTGCGCTACTCGCGATCTTGCACCACTTGTCCCTACAGCAGAGTCTGACGATGAAGGCGAAAGCGGTATTGCGCCATACGTTGTTGTTGTCCCAGATATCTGATGCTCTTCGATTCCTCGATCCAAAAGCATTTCACGCTCAGCCTCGCGATACTCCTCCAGTCTCCGCTTTGCGTTCTCAGGTCCCGAAAACCGACAGGCCCGGCGTCCACGTCGCACCAATAGCGGCGGACGCTCTGCGCCCTCAGGCAACTGACCAATCCCGAAGATATCGTCGTCGCTCTTTCGATAGCAGAACATTTGTGCCAGCAGTACAATGTCGGTGATTACAAAGTACAGTGCGATCAAGATTGTTGGCATTAAAAGTCTGCCAATGTAAGCGCCATACCAATCAGCAAAGTCGCCCGCCAGCCACATCAAAATAAAGCCTAGACTAAGTCCATCACTTGACTTACGTTTGTAATTGAGCCATAGCTGAGGCATTAAAACAAACAACCAACAACCGAATGATATGTACCCAAATACGTCAGATAGTATTGCATTCAGCGGCCTGACCCCTTCCACTGCACCGAATGTGTCATACTGTTGTGTATGCAGGGAGCCAAGTAAATGCTTTCGGTGTGTATTGAGAAGATGCAAGAACATGTAGCTGATATTAAAGGTTTACTTGTGCACGGAAAGAAAATCCGTGCTTCGTTGTGTGCCGTCTTTACACAATAAAAAATTTTTTTTAGACAAAACGGCCTTGAATTTATGACTTTAGCGTATACTGAGGCGAAAGTGAGGATGCCTTTCAGGGGGGTTTTTTGCAAAATAATAGTGGCTCACCAGAGCACAGAAAAGAAACAAAGAGCAAAGTTTCGTACAAGGGCGCGTGTGCATTTTATACGCTGAGCGACCCTGTCGGTGCGCCTCCCTCCCCACCCTTTTTTTCCACACGCATTGGATGGGCAAACCCCCTCTCCCTGCACGCCTGTCCCCCCGTTCTCTCTGCCAGCTGACGTCACCATGCTGTTGCCGATCAGCAAGGGACGGGTTGTCTGGGGCACTTATCGGAATGTTCTGTGTGTTTATATCGCCAGGATGCAGCATTAGTCGTTAGGTCTCTTCAACTTGCTAGTGCCAGATGCTGCAGACAACCAACATTTAATCAGAGGGCTTGCGCTTTAAAGGTTTTCTGTTTCATTTACCGCAGCATGGCTGCAGTTCTGCATCCCACATATGCAATGTCAAGAGAATCTTCAAAAAAAAAAAAGTTCAATCTTTCTTCTTTTTGCTTTCGTAGTTTGCATCTCCTTTTTCCATTTTTCTTAGCTTAAAAAGAACTGTTTGGTGCAAGAAGAGGAAAGCTTACACTACTTTTTCTCTCTTTCTTTTGTTTGATATCTGTTGTACATTTTATTTCACCACCTAATCCTGTGTCTCAACAATGCCCAGCTTCGTTGCAAAAAAAACAGAGTTTTCCTGTTCATCGAAATCCGAGTATCATCTAACAAAGTATGCCATGGCCGTCAGCTATGCCCCCAACCAACAAACATGAGGCAGACGAGCGCACGCCATTGCTATACAGCGCATATTGTCCACCACCAAAGCCGCTGTCTCCAGAAGACATTGTGCAGCGTCGACGATCGCTGGGTATCGAATCTGTCTTGTCCATTGATGCTGGTAGTGCAGGTCTTACTCCGCTCTCTTCAGATTACCTGAGTGTCTCCGCTTCTGATGCACATAGTCGTCTGTCGTCGCAAAGCTGTCGCAGTGGCATAGTACCTACTGTAGTTGTCGACCAGGAATTGCACACAACGCAGATTAATAGGATTCGTACTTGGTGCATGTGCGGTATGGGTCAACAATAGAGTGCCCACTTGAACATGGCATGTATTCACCATCTGCCAAAGGATTATCACAGACATATCTCTACATCTGCTTGAGTGTCAGTCGCAAGTTGCAGTAGTCGCAAGTCAAACTAGCATTACTGTTTTGTATGCTTGCGCTGCTTCTACAATGTAACAAGGACAAGTCGCATCCGCCAGCTTTCACACTCACGCGATACTACATATCCTGCTTAGAGCAATCGCGTGACCATTTGTATTTCTCTTGCAACTCCTTTACTAGAGAGGCGCAAAGATAACATGGCTTGCT
>JANBQQ010000106.1:28839-46447 GCA_027577275.1 Coemansia sp. RSA 988 | reverse complement strand
GCAGACTTGTTGAAAAACAAATGTGTAAAAACCAAACTTGTAAAAAAATCAGACTTGCTGAAAAAATGGACTCAAAAATAATTGTTTTCTTTTATTATTTTTAGTATAGAAGGCTAGAAAGAAGAAGAAACAATTAATAATCCCATGACGGTCACGTTTAATTAATGTTCAGACTTTAGCTACTTTTCAACCAATAAATTTATTCTACTCTTTAACTGTTCTTCTATTCATATGTATAATTTTCTACAGGTAAAATTTTACTATATTTCTATTTTAGCTAATGATTGTGGCTGCATATAAATTAAACATGGGTGGGCATACATTCAGCAATTTCCACATAATCATTCTCTTTAACAATAACAATACTCCAAGTAGTTATATAGTGATACCAATAGTTTAAATACAATGTCTACAAGTGTGATAGTCGAGATTATTGACACTAGCGACCAATCTGTAGAAAATAAAGGTTACAGTTGGAAAGAGATGCTTAATGATCATCAATTGGAAGGTGCCTTGAAATCTGAAGATGACATAAAAGGTCACATAGTAATTCAGAAGAAACCTGGAGAAAAAATTGGAAATGACATGCTCTATGAGCTTAGTGCAATGAAACTCCCTGAACAGCTTGCTAGTAGTTTCGAATTTGTTGAGGAAGGTGCTGGCTTGTATGATACTGCCACTAGCCTTATTGCAACAAAGTTTTTGGGTATGTTTAATCCAATCATGACTATAATTGAGGATAGGATTAATAGTGGAAAGAACAGTATACCACAAGAATTACCTTCTGCATTGGAAGATGAAATCAGACAATCTTTAAAAAGGTTTAATTGGGAAACCTTAACGCCAGATGGTTTGGAAATAGGGCAATTTACCAGCTATACAACTGGTGCTGCAGATGAGGAATATGACCAAATTATAAGCAATTTTGAAACGTTGCTTGCTAATGCTAAAGCAGAAATTAATAATTATGTTGATGACATTGCATCAGCTAATGAGAAAGTACGACTTACAGTAGTATTTGATGAATGTGTCGCAATCTTGAAAACTCATTCTTCTCAGCAATTGCTGTAATGTGGGACACCCACACAGCCAGAGTTTTCCAGCAGTATTCTGGGACTGCGGGCTTTGTCTAGCACCTACCCGCCAGCAACACTAGGATATTTCTTCTCTTTTTCATAGTTTTATCTAGCTTAGTAGTTTTTACCCACAATAAACTGCATATTTTAGGAAACTGAGCACTGGGATACACTACTAAGAGTTAACAACATCCCAAGGATCCAACAATGAGTAAGATCTGAGAATTACTTACTTTCTCAAATCCTACTCTTTTGCAGCATATATGCTTACCCAAATCTATTTAATACTAAAACTTATCAGATTCTAATGTATATGAATGTTGTATAATGACCTTTGATCCATTAATAGGTACACGATGATAAATACCGGGAATGATCAAAGGTCAATATACTCATATAGTTTCCTTTAAATAGCAGTAGTTTCTCCGCAGATGGAAATAGAACAAACAACTTCTTCTTAAGTCAACTTTTCTACAACAATGAATGTTCAAAACTAAGGAGCAAAAGATTTCTGAATATCCGCCAAACAGCTTTCGACCACATGTCTACCTAGAACATATAATATCATGAGGATGTGGGCATTGTGTCATTGGCTAGTCTGCCATAGAGGCATAGGAAATTGTGGACCAGCCTTTTTAGCTAATCTTTCCAATTGTGAACATATCGTTTCCATCACTCAAACATGATTTTAAGAAGACTATTGGATCGTCAAAAAAAATATTTTTTAGTCAGTCAAGGCAGTTTTTGGTAGCAAGTAGTCTTGTGTTTATCATCGTAAAAGACAAAGTTTGTGCGTAGTTAGCATTAGCAGACAAGAGCGGACAAAAAATGGAACAGCAACATATTAGCAGTAGTTTTAAAAGGCATAGAGTAGATTATATAACAACACCATCACAATAATACACCACACATGCAACTTACCTTGACGTCACCTGTGCTCTTGTGAAGGAGGGTGTAGCTAGATGTATAATCGTTAATGACCACCATGTTTGTCTGGTTATTCGGTATGCTGGCATGTCAAAATCCATCAACATATGCATGCATATAAACATGCTTTCATTGTGTGGATTGTTGTTCGAGTACACACTATTAGAATGACATCCATATTCTAGCATAGCAACATCTGGCAATCCACACATGGCTAATATACTTGCGGATGTGTGTTCTTTTGTATTGTTAGTACTTTTATAGACATCGCATAAAGACTATACAATTGATCTACAATCACTTAAGGAGGAACATGTAGAGAGTATGCTTGCTACATGGTACTCAGCTTGTGTGTATTGGTTGTATTGACCTGCAGATAGATATGCTATCTTTTGCTTGCTGTGCCTCGAGGGGAGAGAGGAATATGGACTCGTTAGAGAGCATTGACTGTCAAGTAAAGCAAACGCAAGCCAGTTCCACAGACGTTGCTGCTTCTTGGCTTCCATTGCTAGTATTACTGACTGACTCTGCTATCTATGCTGCAGGATAGGAATAATTGCTATTAGCTGTTTCCCACTCCACTGCCTGCAGCACAAAATCAACGCAAACGACCCTTCCACCCATGCGCATACAACGATCCTACCCGTAACGCAAACGCACTGCCCCAATGGCGCAAACCTGACAAACAAAATACCATCCAAAATAACCAACCGCCAACGCGGATATTTTTGTAAAATACCTTACTACACGTGATTGCCTTTAAGGATTCTGATATGATCATAATTTTGCGACAATAATTTTTTTGTTTACAATTGCTTGTATCTGTAGAGAATTCTACTTTGACAGGCTTTCTCTTTACTAGCTTTCAGAAAATCTGGTGTTTTTTTTTTTACATTTTGCAGCAATCCTTCTTTTCTTTGCATTCACCCCATAGACGCAGCGTGCCAACAATTCAAAAAGAAGAATCAAATAGAGAGATGAGCGCACAGACGACCACCTCCGCACCAAGCGCAGCAGTTATGAAGCGACTCCAGAGCGAGTTAATGACGCTGATGATGGCGAAGCCCGAAGGGATATCAGCATTTCCGCGACCTGACAACATGCTCAATTGGATAGGCACAATAAAAGGAGCACTCGGTACTGTCTACGAAGGTTTAGAGTATAAGCTTGGGTTGCAGTTCCCTACAAACTACCCTTTTACCGCACCTACTATTACTTTTATTACACCATGCTGGCATCCAAACGTTGACGACCGGGGCAATATTTGTTTGGATATACTAAAGGACAAGTGGTCGGCTATTTACAATGTTCAGTCTATTTTGCTCTCGTTGCAGACGCTGCTTGGTGACCCTAATACTGCAAGTCCTCTCAATGGGCAAGCTGCTCAGCTTTGGGAGAACCAGGATGAGTACAAACGCTTTCTACTTAAGCACTATCGCGAAAACGCACAGTAGTTTTGGTCATACTTTTATATCGCATTCTTTTAGGAGTGGTTTGTGTTTGTATGGTTGAATTTTAATTTCATATTTCTTGAGCAAGTTTCACAAAACAACGCGTAAAATAACTCCCCACAATTTCCTGACTCATGTGATACGGCACCATATAGTTTCTTATGAATGGAATTGCAATAAATATTTATTTGGTTAATGTTTGGTTTGCACTAATTGTTTGAGACCACGTATCTGAAAAATAATAATACATACTTCACAGCAATGCTTGAGAATTATCATCTACAACGGGAGCAGCAGACGCTCAGCCATCAGCTTAATAGCAGTACAAGTCTGCTGATGCGTAGTCTGGCATCTGGCAAGCCAATTCCAGTAGTAAGGCTCGAGTTGTTCCGCAAGCTTGCCAGCACACATGTCCCTGCTGCCGCGCCCCCATCACCAGCAGTACCAGGGCCGCGGAGCCCATCTCGGATTTGAATATGAGATACTTTACATCAGTTTTTCTGCTCAATTACTGTATTTTGCAAGAAGTTTTGGCGTTGGTGGATATGGCTATTTTAGATGAATTAGGCATGGCAGGTTTGCGCCATTCTGGCAGTGCGTTTGCGTTGTGGGTGGAAGTGTCGTTGACGGACAGAATAATCCAATAAATATTTGTGGTCTTTAACAATTCCACACCCAACTATACCCTCCTTTGCGGGAATCCGGGTGACATCCAGGTAAGTTACATATGTTTTGAATTTTATGGTTATGACGTTGCTAAAGTCGTCTCTATTCGAAACTACCACTAATCTGGTTCTTGATCCTTTCTTCTCGTCTGCTAATGCCAACCTTGCACAAGCGTTGTATCTAATGACGTAGAACACAAAACCACTCTGCTGCCAATAACTGCCTTGAACGACGCAAATAATAATTTCTTTACTGCGCCAATAGTTTTTCTTAAAAAGACAGTAGTTGAGTTTTTTTTAAAAGCATATAGAATGTATGGTTTAAAAACCCCCGCAACGTCAAAGAACATCAGAAGTTCTCAGAAGCAGGTTCTCAGAAACCATATGAGAATTAATCTGTGCCGACTTCAGGACCATAGCCGCGATGATAGCAAAAAACAAAAGCCTTGCTCGCATAATGGCCAGATGTCGGCATCAATAGATTGAATAAAGTTCCAAAAAAAATTTTATTGAAGCTCTCGCACACAGTGAGCAGTGTCATTGCGAAAAATGATGAGAGAAGTCTATGGGATAGCTCTGATCAGGTTGATTAGATAATCAGTCAACAAAAAAAATAGCCACTGAATTTTTTTCTTCAATGCTTGCAGAATGAACAGCAAAGTTCCTACGAAGAAAAAAACACTTTTAACAGCACTTTTTTTTCATTCGATCTCTGTTAACAAAATACAACTTTGTTTTTTTGCACTTGAGTAGAAAGACACTTTTAAGATGGCAGAGACAAAGATTACAAAGGCATCTTCACAGAATAGCCATGGACCAACAGCGTATAAAGCACGTAGAGGACCAATGTTTGCTAACCGTAAGGACAAGTATAACAAGGAAGCACGCAAGACTGCCAATGAACCACTAAAACAGCGAGAGGCAGAAGGTACACTCTACAAATACAAAGCTAGCAGACCACCAGCAAACAATAAGCGCGAAGCACCTACGGAAGAAAGCAGCGAAGTCCAATCGACAGGGTCTCGCGGACAGCAGCAGAAAAAGTTGCGAGTAGAAAGGCAGCAAACTCAGGCAACAGGTGATTTGAAAATTCAAGCACGCAAGCTATGGGAAGTTCTCAGACGTGGGGATTTGGAGGAAGGACAGCGGCAAGCTAAAATGGTAGAGATGATGGAGTTGCTACGTGGACGGTTCAAAGAGGTTACGTTCAAGCACGATATGAGTAGAATTGTCCAATCTTGTGTGAAGCATGGGAATGAGCAGCAACGTATGGAGATTGCAGGAGAACTGAAGGGATCTTATGTTGAGTTATCTCGGAGTCTCTACGGACGTCATATTCTGTTACGTCTTCTCAAGTACAATCCAAAATGTCGCCCAGAGATTATCCGTTCATTCTACGGACATGTTCGCAAGCTTATTCGACACAAGGACGCAGCAGCAGTTCTCGAAGAATGTTATGCAGTGTATGCTAATGCAGGACAACGCTGGAATCTGGCAGCAGAACTTTATGGAAGTGAATTTGCGATATTCAAGGATTCCGGGGAAGGTGGACCCAAGTCCTTGGATGCAGTTTTAGAGAAGACACCGCAGAAGCGTGCCACTATTCTGGAATCACTCAAAGGTACACTAAAGCCCTTGCTAGAGAAGGGTACAGTACAGCACTCTATTGTACATCGTGCTCTGTTGGATTATCTGCGACATGTGCAGGATGCTGGAGAGCGACAGGAGATGATTGAGGCAATGCGCGAATTAGTGGTGGAGATTCTCCATACTAGAGAAGGCGCACATGCAGGCATGCTCTGTCTGCTATATGGAAATAACAAGGACCGTAAGGCAATGCTCAAGACATTCAAGCCATATCTACAACGTATTTGTTGCGAGGAATATGGGTATGCGGTGTTAGTCGAAGTATTGGATTGTTTGGACGACACAGTGTTCGTTAACAAGACGTTACTACAAGACGTATGTACGCTAATGGACCAGCTATTGGCGGACCAATACGGACGCCGTATTCCGCTGTACATTCTCGGCGGACGTAGCCCGCATTATGTCGGTAGCGATGCTCTGCAGGTGCTAATAGAGAACGACGCAATTAAGGCAGCGACCAGCAAAAAGGATCCTGCAGTACGGCGGCGCGAGCTTACAGCGCATATCTCACCGACCATGATTGCGTGGGCAACTAAGAATGTTGTTGAGGCACTTTTCGATGCTATTCCCAGCCAAGCCATTTGCGAAACGCTGATACGTGCACATGGAGACAAATCGGCACTGTGGGCGCGGGTGTTGGATTTGGTTGCTGCCAGCGTTAATGACTTGGGAGACGCACATGTGCTTATCAATCCTATTGCAAACCGCGTGGTGACTAATTGCATCATTGCTGAGCACTCGCGTCCAAAGTCTGCAGACCCTGCACTGCCCGATCTACCCGAGTCTAACCCATCATTTGGAACTGATATACTTGATGCCCTGATCAGCTCCAACCAGTTGGTTGACGCTGCCTGTGCTGCAGCCTTCCCTGTCCGTGCCTTGCTCGAATCTCCTGTTACTGCAGAACGCACCAAGTCTCTGCTCGTTCCACACGTCCGCAGCATCACCACAGCAATGTCTGGTGCAAAACACAGGATGCGCGTTTATGAGGCCATTCTGAAGCTTCTCGCCTGAATGATTCTTTCCCTCTCAATGAAGTCATTTTATTCCCTAGCTTAAAAAAATAAAGTTTACTAGCCTTTCTCCGAATACCAATAGAAAGAAGCTTCATCATTCTTAAAAGAGATTTTTTTAGAAATGCACTCTCTTAGCGTCAGTCAGACACGACATACCAGGGCAATAAGGACATTTAAATCTTCCAGAAGCAATGGCACCAGGACGTACACCTTTAGCGAGTTTATCCAACGATGCTTTACAAACGACATGACCACAAGGCATCATCATAGGAGGATTCTCAAGTGTAGCTTGTTCCTTTGAGACAGGACAAGCAAACACTGAGTGGAAGCGCATATCATCAGGAAGTGGTACTTCAACAGCAAGTTCGTTCTGTTGTGACCACTCTACGCGTTTGTCCCGTAGGAGTCCTGACACTTTGCAGACAATAGGAAGCGCCCTGGCTCCTGCTCCAATCGTTACGCTTAGTGGTGATGAAGATGACAGCCCTAAGAGCGTGCAGAATGCACTAGCAAATGCGTGCGCTCCGTCTTCCCATCGCTGTGTAGTGAATTGTCCCGCATATGGCGAGCTGTCAAGACGCCGTGCAAATATAAATATGCCCATCAGGTGTTCAATTTCCTCCAGCTGCGAATGCGCTGCATGTAGCATAGCAGGGCGGCCTGTCGCCTCCGTTCGACGATTAGTATGCGCGTCCCCCGCAGTATCGTTCACCTCCATGGCCACATCTTCATCATTCTCCTCTGGTGCAGCGATATCTTGCTTGCGGCCAAACCGCGGAAACCACTTGCGCGCATATCCCAGAGCCTCGATAGCATCTCCTTGTTCCACCAGCTGAAGAAACCGCAGCCTATGGAGTTCAAACTCAAGTAGAATCCCATGTGTCTCCAGCTCATCTCTGTTCTGCACAGCCCAAGTCAGTGCTGGCATCAAATCATGTTCTGGTGCTCGTATGGCTGATACTGTATTGTACATTGCTTCAAA
Organism: Coemansia sp. RSA 988; assembly: GCA_027577275.1. Taxonomy (NCBI): domain Eukaryota; kingdom Fungi; phylum Kickxellomycota; class Kickxellomycetes; order Kickxellales; family Kickxellaceae; genus Coemansia; species Coemansia sp. RSA 988. The sequence goes on along the minus strand of JANBQQ010000106.1, from coordinate 38,683 downwards.
CTGCTCCTGTGTCTCGCGTGGGAGTTCCAGTCCTGCTTCCTTTGCAAAGCTGCTGCCAGTTTCGAAATCTCCTTCCCTCAGAAAATGCAGCAAAATAGACTGCGCTAGTATTTCTTTCTTATCTTCAAACGCCCGAGATTCGCTAACAAAACTCAAGTCCATCTTGAATGTCCTTTCCACATGTTTGCCATACTTTGATACATTTCCATAAAGCTCCTTAAGCTGCTCCGTTACTATTATTCGTGTGCTATCTAGCTGCTCTTGTGCTTTCTCCAACCCCTCTGTGTGGGTGCCTGTATTGTTGTCTCCATTTATTGGTAGTTGTGAGCGCACTTGCTCTAACTGCTCAATTGCTGCGTCCACTGCTGATATTGCCTTTTGTGTGGAAGCTGCTTGGTGCTTTGATAGCTTGTGACAATCGCGTACAAGTGCATCCATTATTCTTTAAATAGTACAAAAGTTTATCGTGCTCCTAAAAATGCATTTAAATAATATCCATAAAGAAGAAAAATGGGAAACTGCTCACAAGCTACCTGTCGAGAATGTGGTGATTGCCCCCTCAATCACGCATATCCCCTGATCAAATCGCCCTGATTTCTCTTTTTTCAGCAAATGAAGCATATACGACACTCTTAAGGGTTCACACACTTGAAGGTCTCTAGAACTTTTTCTTTTGCAACAATGTTTCTAAAATATAAACCTATCACGTGCTGGATATATTGACAGATCTGATTACTCATTTTCTTTTTGCGTAGAGGCGGCCAGAATCATAATCCCATTCTGCTGTGGCCTCTAATTGCTAGCAATAATCCTTTAAATATCGCACCTTGCAGCTACATTTTTGGCCAATACATCCTCGAAAGAAGAAATAAGGTGAAAAAGCCCTTTGTTGTTTTTCTTTCTTTAAATCTCAGGGTGACCTTCGCCAATGCAGGAAGATTTGCAAGGGGGGACTTTGTGTGCACGGCTTTCTAACATTTTAGCCACAAAAAGGTAGTATTTTTTTCCTTTTAATTCTCAAGTTTTCCGCGATCATTCGCATTTTCTTCTTTTTAAAAAAAAGATGTACTTTTACGTGACAAGTTTTTAGTCGCAGCATACTCTGTAATTTTTCTTTATTTGCTTTCACAAAAAGAAGGGAGTAACATTTTTCAATAGCGGCAACTACAAATAAAAAAATAGAGCAAATGCAAGGGTTCGCGCTCTACAAAAAAGGTAGCTACAGTTTAAGTCTTTCATAGAAGCTACAAAAGCGTCAATTTTCCTTTTTTTAACCAATTCCTTTTTATAATTTTCTTTTTAACAAAATCACAAGTATTCCTTTGTATGTTCACAAGCCTTTTTTTAAATCGCTTTGTAATGTTTTGTACGTATAAATTTTCTATTGCTTTAAAGAAAAACTGTCATTTGTCCTTTTTTCTCTCAAATAGACATACTTTTTTTGTTTGAACGGATTATATAGGTAGAAAAAAAGTTCATATCATTCTAACGTATAAAGTAGCTTACTCAAACCATCTCCCCCTCACCACATTCTCCTATTCCTTTCAAAACTTTTATTTTTTTATATTCTCCTATCCATTAACATTGTACTTTTCTATATTGAAAAAACACACATATTTCTTCTTGCGCACTCAATACTATTTGTGTCATTGACAATCTCTTCACGTTTCTATTGCATTTTTTAATACGTTGACGTATTATATATTTTTAAACACAAGCATACTACTCTCCACACATTTACTATTCTCCAATTATCGTTAACAAATGGAAGGTTATCATTCTAGCTCGTATCCCAAGTACAATAGCGAACCGCATCCGCACAATCAGCAGTTTATGCATGTAGGATATCCAGGAGCCAATTCAATTCCTGTTATGAATTCCGCTCCCAACCCTCATATGCAGCACCCAGCCTCGCCTTACTCATTTATGTCGCATCCCGCGTCAAAGCAGAGCCCCCCTTACCATCCACGTCATCCGCAATACTATCAGCAACAACAGCAGCAGCAGCAGCACTATCAGCCACCAACTACTTCATCGAGAGTAGTGACCGAGCCCAGTTGCTCAGTCTACCGCAGCAGCCAACATGGTGATCAGATAACGCACACTGCTCGGCAGATAATTGCAGCGGACGGCAAACTCTTTATCGAGCACATTCCTGGACACAACGTCATATTTGCACCAATCGAAGTTTCTATTTCGTCAGCAATGCACAGACACTCTTCTCCGATATCTCGTGTAGTCAAGCCACGTCTACGTGCAACACCAACATTGTCAAGACCAAGCAACGTATTCTTCAAGTATCGCAGCGTAAAACAGCGAGAGCTTCAAGAGAAACACCCTCGACTCAACCAAACTGTCATTTCACGTATGGTTGCAGAGCATTGGAAACGCGAACCTGACGAGCTTAAGCAGAGATACAAGGACCAATACAAGGAGGAGATGAAGAAATACGAAATATCGAAGAAACTTCGTAGAACTCGTCCCGATTATGAGTATGTTGAGTCTGATGAAGTTACCAATCGTTCTGATAGTACTGCTACTTATTTTCAATCTGGCCTCGATGTATCTGTTCCTTTTGTGCAGGAACCGCAAAATATTGACAATGCACGTGGCGATATTTCTGCAAGACATCGTAGCTTCACTATGCCTGCTAACGAAGGTCAACTTGAAATATCTCGGCTCATTCATTAGGTTAGAATCTTTTCCCTTTTTTCGTATTTATGTTTCATTCTATCCATTTTTTTCTTTTAAGACGCATAATCTAATACTCGTTTTACTTTTACAAAAACTACAATGTTTCTTTACCTTTTTTGCCAAGCGCGTGCTAATATCCACAAAGCATGCAATTGCATTATTCTCTTTTTCTGCCTTTACCAACCACAAATGTTCCACAAACAGCAATACAATGCGAGGGAAAAGGCGCGTGACAACTTCTTTCGCTGGAAAAGGCGGTATTATTTTCTCGCTTGTTAAACAATGCACGAAAATAACAGCGAGTGCATTTGCACCAAAGATTGAATGCTCCACAACCACCTACCAATCCTAAGTGTTGTAAATACAACAACGTGGTAGAGCTGTTCATTCTTCTTCCAAAAAAATACCCTGCTCTTTGCATGCGTTAATACTGCAGAATGTCAATTTTTTTGTATTGAATGGCAAAAAAAGGAGGGATAATACACCATGGTTTTGGAAATAGGGATAGCTACAAAATGCAGCTGACCTTGGATACCTTTGGCTTTTTTATTTGCAGCTGCATGTGGCCAGTCGATGAGCCATGCGTGTGCGTATTAAAGACATAAGCTTCACAGTTAGTGCGGTAAAAGGAAAGGTGTCTTTATTTTTATTCCATTGGGCATTCTCACTTATTCTTCCAAGTGCCAAAATTGAAAGAAAGAAAGTACCAGTGTTCTTTCTTTTTGATACCTCTGCTCTATGCATGGGTTTGCAGACATAGCAGATCCAAAGATGCGGGTGATGTTGTTCTGTTCCCAAGACAATTGCTCCTCCCTGCCTTTTTTTCAGAAAGACCAAATGATTTCTTTGTAGCCTTGCATACAAAGGACAATAAACATACTTCTTTGCGTTCTTAGAGAGAAGTGACATTCTCATTCTTTGGCTTACTCTTTTGATAATTGTGAATGCTCAATTGTGGAGACAACTTTTTTTATTTTTGGACATGTTCCAAGGTGGTTCAGAAAAAAAGGTGTTTTATTATTTACGCGTGTCATGAACATTGGCACCTGAATAAAAGGAGAGGTCTTTGTCACTGTTATTATATTACATTTTTTAATTGTGTATTGACCTCTCCCCCATCCACATCAATAGAAACAAATTATCGCACTCAATTTCTACCATATCATCCTTTTTGCAATGTATCCGTTAAACAAGGACAGCCTGTTATGTCCAGGCATCAACAATAAGGAACGTGATATTCCATGGCCGGTGCTGCCGCTTCCACGTATTCAGTGTCGAACAGACACACCACTCAATATATCCCCCTCCACATCACAGATAATCGGCGACGCTCAGTGCGCTGCATATCAGTGCAACATAAACAACAATATTTCACGCCTTCCAGTTAGTCAAATACGGGGGCCCGATGGAAAGCTCTACATTGAGCACATTCCTGGTCATAACCTTGTGTATCTTCCGAGTACCTTACCCATTGACAGACCACTACGATTAATCCGACAAGCGCAAAGTAAACGCGAGAGCGACATCCACCGGTCAACATTAAAACCAACAAGGCCGCATAATGCGTTTATTAAATACCGCAGCTCTCGACTAAAGGAAATTAAGCGAGTACACCCTGGTACTAGTCAAATTGACCTATCACGTATTGCTGCAAATTATTGGAAAAACGAAAGCCCCAGTATTAGGCAATTCTTTCAAGACCAATATCGTGAGGAATTGGAAATATACCATCAGAAACAGAAAATACATAATATGGCTATGGAGCATCAAAGTGAGAGTAATCTGACTGTGCCTAACTCTCCTTATATTTATACCAATAACGCCTCACCAGCAACTCCTGGATTCTGTCTACCTCGTATAAATACTATGGATAATGTTGACTTTTCTGTTTCAGGTGGCCCATCCAACTTTAACGCTAAGCGCCGTCGTAGTAGATCAATGCCACCCATCAATAGTATAGATATGTACCCGGCCAAACGGCCACATAGATAGCAAAGTTTGCATTTTTTTTGTAACAAGCGTAGAAACAATTTCTCTTAATAGACAACCAAGCTATTAGCACTAAACAATGCAACTGTAGAAATACTAGTACACCAACTACTTGATGTCATTGAAAAAAATGTCTTGAATATTTTTTTACAACACAAAATAAACAAAACCATAGTAAGAGCTATAACCTTAGTGGATGTTAATTGCGAGTTGCTTGTTTTTTGTATTATCAAACGTATAGACTCTGCCATGTAGCTAGTATACGATTGTTGCAAGATCCTTCCAAAAGCTGTCCTCCAGAATGTGCTTCATCACTGGTGCCTTTAGCGTGATATTGACAACAATATCTGTGCTGGTTGCGGGGCTTGGCAAAAAACCAATAAAATTGGCCACAAACGAAGGAATAGTGCACACCCATTCAGGGAGACCATCTCCAAAATCTGCCTTATAAAGCTTGAAGCCCGTTTCATTGGTGATAACTAGCGATGTGGGATGCTTTGACAAGTACACCATTGGACGAGTAAAGCAAGATGGACGGGCTGAGATCATGTCAATAAAGGAAGCAACCAAAGGGCCATCAGCGTTTCCGTAGATGCTACTGGTAATTGTCGTTGCATCAGCCAGGGTCTCCACGCTAGTAGGAGCTTCAAGAACAGCCAACGGACACTGAGTATTGTGCGGAATAAGGCCATTGCCCATATAGCATTTGTCAATGATGTCTAAACCATGCCGCACATCTGCAAGCAGATTCAGCGACTGCGTATTTTCGGATCCAAACAACAGTCCGGAAAGCGACGAAAATATCCCCACGATTGAACCCAACAAACCAGCAGATGCCTTTTCCTGCTCACGACATTTCATATGCGCCTGGGCAACCATTTTACTGATCAGCGCCGCCAATACATGTGTATCCTGCGTACGCAAATGCTTGTCCGACATGAAAGCACTAACATTTTCGTGCAGTTTGCCAAGTACATCTCGGGAAACACGAAAGGTATGCGAAACAACGTCAGAGCTAAATTTCGCTTTGCTCAATATCTTGCCGCGAGTTATTGGTGACAGCCACGCTAGCCAATCAGCAATAGGACTAAAGCCTGTGTAAACATTCAGCGTCTGGACATCCAACGGCTTGCGCTCAATCGGCAGACTACGTGATATCAGACTGCGGTCAAAACAGAAAGTTGTTTCGTCTGCCTGCTGTGTGAGCTCATGGTCACTCTGGCGTTGAGCCTTGCAATACTTGCCCCACAGCTCAGCAAAGGAAAAGAATCCAGTACCATCGACCACATAATGCGGCATATTGACAAAAATAATAACACCGCTATTGTCTTTCATCCTCACCACATGTACATTAAGCAATTTTATATGGCCATCCTTTCCAGCTGTGGTAATTGCACTTGTTGTAGAGAGTCCCTCAGGCCAAGAAGAGTGGTGGAATTTTGCCACACGCAATGCATCAAATGAAATGGAGCTGGATGACTCGAGATATTCGGGCATATTGAGTTTCTGGCGATTGATTACCACGGTTGTCTGGCCTTGCCCGTCACTACGCAAACTTCCAGCTAAAATTGGAAATCTTCTGAGTGCTGTGTAAAAGGCTGTGCGCAGAGCATCATTGGGCATAAAGTCCTCTTTGCCACTGTCATTGGCAAAGAAAAAGTGATACGGGACATTGAGAAATGCTGCTTGGGTGTCCAGCGGATGAAGAGGAATCTCCTGGTTTTCAACTGTGCTGATAAACTCGTCCATATTGTATATTGCCTTTTTGCCGCCTTTGATCCCGAATATATACTAAATATGGGGGGTGGGACTGGATGCCAATATTTTATTTAAAAGGAGGAAAAAGAAAAAGAAAAAAGATAGGTCATGGATATGAACCTCCTCGATGTTCTACTTTTATCTGTGCCACATCTTTTTATATTCGAACTACCTGCATTTGCAAACACAAGAGGTGTAGTAAGAGTGTCAGGAAATAGGGAGAAAAGGGGGATGTGTGAATATGGACTGTTGGTACCCACGCCACTAGCATGCAACAACCTCATTTACTACCTTTGCATCTTCACCACGCTATGTGGCCTTTTAGCGATTAGAAATGGACCCTTGATCCGCTTGTTTTATTTTATTTGGAATATAGTGTACTTTAAATACATGCTTTAAGAAAATTATTGCCACAACAAAAAATAGATATATTTGCGTCGCTCAAGGTGGTTTTTGGCAGCAAGTAGTCTTGTGTTTTGCGTTATAAGAAACAAAATTTGAGCATAATTGTTATGCATGGTTGGCGTTAGCAGACAAGAATGGACCAAGAAACAAAGCAACATATTAGCAGTAGTTTTGAATAGAGACAAAGGGTAGACGATTGTAGCGATCACATAGCAATTAAATACAACACATGTAACTTACTTTGACGTCGCTCGCATTCCCATAAAGGAGGGTGTATTTAGGTGTGAAATAGTTGAGGTCCATCATGTTCGTCCGACTGCTCTTGACGCCAACCCATGCGCAAACACTCCTGTCCACAAACGCAAACGCACTGCCTGATTGGCGCAAACCTGTTGTGCCAAACCCTGCCATAATAAACTTTTCAAAATGCTTATACTTTACTTTTTTTTTGCAAATTGTAGTATTGTTTAAGCGGTGCATTGTTGCAATTGTTTTCTCTCCTTTCTCTTTTCTATCACTTGCATTTTTATGTTACACTCTATCGTATTAATCGATTATATAGATGGGTGGTAGTTTATCGGGGCTATCACGCCAGCTACCAGAGGGCACACGGAAGCTTACTTTTGAAGAAAAGCAGGGGTTGGAGGCATTTCTCACTTTGCATAATACTCCAGACAAGGGCTGCACATTTAATACCTATCTCCTGCAATATCTAACTGCCACTGCTACCACAGGTAAATCCAAAAGTAATTCGCCAGCACGACGACTTGGAGGACTGTTAAGCGACGATAAACTTGTGCAGGCGGATTCACTGTTTGCGCTTGCAAGACTAGACACAGATGAGGATACCGTTGGGACTGTACGACGCTTTGTTGAGAGCATTTGTGTTAGTGGACTTGCGCAGTTCTGGAGTGGCCTAGTAACGGGTTCTGAAACAACACTGTCGGTTGGACTGGATGGCTGGGTGGTAGATTGGGTGCTGGTACAGGCAAAAGATGCGCTGGAGCGGATATACAACCCAAGCAATCCGCGGATGCAGTACAACAGCTTAGGACTGACTATGCTGGGTGATGGCGACGAGCAGGACGAGCACTCCAGCCAGCAGCACAAATCTAAATGGCAGGCGGATGCTGAAAGAGTTGGCGGTGTTGGGATTGAGGCTTGGCGCGCGTGGTGGTCAGGCAACGACATATTTCGGGAGCTTACATGTATGGCACTAAGGAATGCTCTTTCGATTCAGAACGCTGCTACGACCTTGCCACGGGATTTCGTTGTGATTCGGGGCGTAGCAGAGGCCAATCTGACCTGCCCACGGCTTCCACCAGAAATCTGCACCAGCCAGTGGCTATCATTTAGCAACAATGCAGTGGGGACAAATACATTTGCAACAGACTTGCTTACGCCAAGTATCGGCTGGACACTAACCAGGGAACTTCCAGCAGAGTCGCGAAAGCAATGGGAGCGCGTGTATTCTAGCCGACACAATGGTCTGAGCTGGAACACATTCCTAAAAGCAGTGGAGCGGTGTGGATCACTGATTCTTCTAATTCGCGAGCGAGCGGAAAAGAAAGTACAACCAGCAATTGTGCTTGGTGCTTACATCGACAGTGAATTGGAACGGGGTCCGTCATGGCATGGCACGTCACAGAATTTTCTGTTCAGCGTATGCGATGGCGGACATGGACAGACGCCGTTGGGGATGACCGTGTATCGCACAAGTGGGTTTAATGACCATTATCAGTACCTCAATTATTCTACAAAGACGCTACCCAATGGGCTTGGCGTGGGTGGTCAGATGGGGCATTTCGGCCTCTGGATCGATAGCGGTTTTACGCGTGGGGGATCGAATACTGCGGCTACTTTTTCGTCGCCACAGCTCTCTACTTGCGATGAATTCAGTATTGATATGGTTGAAGCGTGGCTGGTGCGGCCATCGCAGAGACTAGATAGTGATGGGACTGGTGGCGTGCAGAAATCGGTGGTAGAGGCAAACCCTGAGGCTGCGGCCATCCTCGAAATGGCTAACAGGCCTATGCACTCTACAAACCTCCCGCAACATCGAGTTGAAGATGCAAACAAGTAATAGGAGGGCGCAGATGCTTCCTTAGGGTTCATTAAATTTGCCTTTCTTGTAATCCTCTATTTTGATTTATGTTGTTTTAGAATATGCTTAATTAGCTAGACCTAACCATCGTAAATACCACCGCCTGGGTAGTTGGGATGCTTTCGTCCGTGCCCGCGCAGCTGAAATGACCCATGTTCGATGACAATGGTTGAAGTTGGGGGCTGCTCGTCGCGTTTACCGTCTTCAAAGCCGACAGAGACACTCACGCTGAGCAGACAAACTAGCAAAATTTCGTACAGACGCAATGACATAATGTTTTGTTTACTATTCTATTTTATTTTGATTTACACTTGATATCTTGGTTATTTTAGTGAATCAGAGCCGTTCCAAAAGAAAAAGAGAAAATATTAATGTGTGCTTTGCAGCAAGCAACGTTGTTTCGCCGTACTTTTTCGTCTGTCTCGGTAGTACTGCATGAATGTGTGGCGGATAATGTTTCTATGCAATGCACTAGTCACATTTTTATAGGCTGAATCTTTTTTTCTCAGGATTCTTGTGTGTGCATGCAAAGAGGAATCCCGAGCGAGCGTGGAAAGAGGTTATTCTCCCTGTCGTGTTCCTTCTAGAATATTTTCTTCTCATCTAAGTACCGAGGCAAAGTGTTCATCGCCATGTATATGGAAATCAAGATGATTGACCGGTAAATGTGTTGGTGCAAAGTCAGATGCAGAAGCGGCTTTCCGTCGGAATTCGGAATTCATTTAAAGTTTTCCACCCAATCAGCTTAACCTCTACCTTTTTTTCTAATCCATAAAAATTATTTTAGTAGGGTCAACGTCCGCCGGAAGATTAAACCATCAAAACTTATTCCATACATCCTGCAAGACTATTATCAGCACACGCTGGAAAGAGCACACGCTGGAAAGAGCACAC
>JANBQQ010000106.1:0-23518 GCA_027577275.1 Coemansia sp. RSA 988 | reverse complement strand
CTAAAAATTGAAAAAAGAGCAGACAGCAATGAAGAAGAATTAAAATTCAATGTAGTAGCAGACCAACCCCGTGAAGGTGAGGAAATCAAAGAGCTATGCGATAAATTATCAATTAGTCAGCCTGAAGTAGATAATACTTAGTCTTTGGTGATAGTTGATCAATAACCCCCATCAAACTTTTGTCTTGTTGCAGTAGATATCATATTTGCACTCTTGAGGAGCTACACAAAAAGCTTCAAAAAAATTGCTCTCCAACAATAGCTATTGAAAACCTAAATGCCAATAACTCCTATGTTTTTTTTTGGTCAATAATATGAAAATTGTTGATGAAAAGGAGTCTCTTAGAAGCATAATCTGTGAAAGTGGCTTTACTGTTGAAGATCCAAAACCTACGGGCGATGACTATGGTATATGGAAAGAAGTTGCATATATGAACAATGTCTCTTCATCTCAACATAATGAGGCTGATTATGCAAAAGACATTGATTTTGGGGAATTGCGTGAGGAACTGGCAGAGTAACACAACGGTTGTGGTTGCCCGATTACCGGGTGATCAATCAAGAGTTTCTCCAGCAGAGCTAGTTATATTTACCTTCCTGCTATTTCAGTATTTCATGGTAGATTTTTACTCTTCTTTCGTTTTATCAATTAAACCTCTGAAAAGTAACCAAGTGCCAATAGCATTTACAGAAAAACCACCATATTTACCACAGTGGTCTTTAAAACAGTTTAGAACAAAACAAGAAGAATTAGCACCACAATTTCTGTTGATATACAAGTCAGTTGAATACATTCTTAGTAACAGAGTACATTCAAATATTATTCTAACGTTTACTCTGGTTAAAGGCTACCTGCTAATTAGATGCAAAGTAATACATTGTGTGCTAGATCTTGGTATGTTGACCTGGTAATAAGAACTTAATAGGAAAAGTTTGTTTGTCAGTTTAAAAAGATTAGTTCTACATCTTTTTAAGAAAATTAACGATATATGTGTAAGCTTTAGTATTGAGCAACTGATTTTAGACTTGTTGCTTAAATAAATAGAGTTAGCCGAATTGTTTATTTAATTACTAGTAAATCTATTGGCAGCAAATTTAGCATTTTTGCTTGACCAATTCTTTAACTAACCCTTTTATCTGTGGATAAAGAGCAGCAGCAAGGGATTTTATAATTATTTGTAAAAAAGGAAAGCTAGAATAACCATCAACAATGCTTAATAGCCGGTATTGTTTTATTGGAGTAGTGTTATAATAGTACTTAACTTATTAGTATTGGAATAGTGGCTAGCTTATTTAGTAGCACTGACCCTAGTAAGAAAATGTTACATGTGTTGCTGGTTTATTCAGGGACAAGAATTAAAACATATATTGATAGTAGTAAGAATAATTTTCAGAAAGCAGGGCTTGATGTCGAATCAGAAAACGATACAAAAAACAAAGGTATAATGCCTGCATTAAAAAATAATTAAGTGTGAAGGTGTGGACCAACAACATGTGCAATCTAATATTGTGCCTATTATTGAAGAAAACAAGAAATCTGAAGGCTAACCTAAATAAAAAAAGAGCCTTGCGGTTGTATAATGTTATATTCGAGATGTAAGGCCATATGCTTTTCTAGAAACTACTGTGGACAATGATTAACAACTTCAAATAAATTAAAAATTTGTATATGTTTTGCCATGGTTTTTATGTATTGCTTAATAGGCAATTGTCTATGGTAATAATAAATGTGTTGCAATAAAAGAGCAGAATATTGCTAGCATGAAATGTAAAAAAAAAAAAAAAAAAACTTACCAACACGTGACATTGCCCAAACTAAACTGTAACTATTTATTCTTTCGAAATCAGCATAGTTGACTGCAGCAAATGTGAAGCGTAGTATCCACGCTGTGCTCAAATACTCAACTATAATTTTTATTATTACAAAACATTACCTATAGGGGTATATTAGGGCTAGGGTGCTGGTATCTGGAGGCATGGAAGCACTGCAGCAGTACGGATCAGAGTCGTCCGACAGTGAGGGCGAGAGATACGGCACTCGTGTAGTACGACAGTACAAAGTTGACACCGCACCAGAGACACTGGGCATCAGCAGCGACCAGCAATTACATCAGACATTGCTTTTAGCGACAGGACAAAAAGAGATAAAGCATAACATTGGATATGAATTGCTCACTCGACCCACAGCAGGTCCACTGGACAGTACAGGCGAATTTGCACGCATGCAACGAATTGGTAGTGGCACAGCGGAAAAACAAGTGGTAGACGAGCAGATGTTTCGTCAGCAAGAGCGACAATTTCGACAAAATGGGTGTGTAGCAGATCCAAGCATAGGCGCAGAAGGTAGAATAGTTGGCAAGGTTGAAGATAAGAGTTCAGGAAAGCGAAAACGCAAATCGAAGGGCAAATCGGGAGTGCTTAGCGGAGACGACGCGTACCAAGGACCGTGGGCTGGATTCGAAGGCGACACCATCGGAGAATTAGCTGGGCCGACTGCCGAAGAGCGCGAAGCATATGAGCAGGCTACAACAGCTAGTGACACTGCCTTGGCATCTGGCAAGTCCTCTTTGGATGCAGAAAGTACTACATTCCACGGTGCATCCGAGCGAGACTACCAGAGCCGCACATACATGCATGTTCCAGCAGAACTACGACACGATTATGAGCGGCGAAGTGTAGTGCCACAGCGACTGCTCAAGGAATGGCAAGCACATAAGGGAGGCGTCAGCGCCGTGCGTTTTCTTCCGCGTAGCGGACATTTGCTGTTATCTAGCGGCATGGACGGGCTTGTCAAGCTATTCGATGCGCATTCGTCTTTAAAGCTGTTGCGTACGTTTCGTGGACACAGTAAGGCAGTGCGCGATATTAGTTTTACACCAGATGGGCTCTCGTTTGTGTCGTCCTCGTACGACGGGGCGGCGAAGCTATGGGATACAGAGACTGGACAATGTCGACAGCGACTCCGGCCTGGGGGTGTTCCGCAGGTGGCTCGAGTACATCCAGAGGACCCGAATCTGATATTGGTGGGATTAGGCGACCGTCGGGTGGTGCAGTGGGACCCGCGTTCGGACGAAGTGGTGCTTGAGTACAAACAGCACTTGGGACCAATTAACTCGCTAGTGTTTACAGATAACAACCGGCGATTTGTGTCCTCCAGCGACGACAAGTCTCTACGCGTGTGGGAGGTTGGGATTCCAATAGCCGTACAACTTGTTGCTGACCCTTCCATGCACTCGGTGCCTGCACTGGCGCTACATCCACACGGACGGTGGTTGGTGGGACAGAGCATGGACAACCGCATTGCAGTCTACAGCGCTGGCGAGAAGTTACGTCCTCATCGACGCAAGGAATTCAAAGGACATTTGACAGCTGGCTTTGCATGTCAGCCTGGTTTTGCACCAGATGGGAAGATGCTGGTATCCGGAGATGCAGAGGGCAAAGTGTGGTGCTGGGACTGGCAAACTACGAGGATTGAGGGTTCCTGGAAGGCACACAGCAAGGTTACAATTTGTGCTGAATGGCATCCACATGAGCCTGGTCGCGTGGCTACCTGCTCATGGGATGGCAGTGTCAAATACTGGGGCTAAGTCAAACGGGAAACCCAGCTTTCGTGGTAAATAACATGCTTATTTACTGAGCAAGGATGCGGGCGCTAGTAGTAGAGCGTAATTGGTTCTACTGCTCTCAGAGCTTTGACTTCTTCTTTTTGCATGAATAATACTCTTAGCTCTTCGCAGTCAAAAAAAGGCCAAAATGAGTACCATACGCTTTTTCTAATCCTCGCCCAAAAACCTTCATTTTATTGTTATAATAGAAGAGTTTTCTATCGTAAAAAATAATATACTTTTTTTTGCTTAATTAAGAGTGTAATACAAAATAAAATAGGACGATGTGGTTGCGGGACCTCGTTAATAGCGGCCAGCAGCTTTCTCTCAACTTTTATACCAGACTAAGGCTTCCAGGGTTTCTAGTGATTGTCTTTCTTTCATTCTGGGAGAGTATATACTGTCTGCTACATCGTCTTGTTCCGGGCGAATACAATGCGGAAGAGCGCATCAACAAATACATCCGAGAACATCGTCGTACACTTGAGGAAGGCGGGAATGATGCCAAAGAAGTGAGGATTGCAATAGTGACAGGAGCCAATGGAGGAATTGGATTTGAAACAGCAAAGGCATTGGGACGTGCTGGATTTACTACAATTCTGGCATGTCGTAGCTCCAAACGCGCACAGCAGGCACAACACCAGTTAAAAAAAATAACTGGACATGATGGATTTGTGCCAATGGAATTGGACCTTGCATCTTTCCGGTCAATTGATCTATTTGCGTTGGAAATGAAAAGACTGTATAAAAATGTAAATGTTCTGGTGTGCAATGCCGGTGTGGCTTTTATGCATTATGACACGACGTTTGATGGGCTTGAATCGCAATTTGGAACAAATTACATCGGCCACTACTTACTTGTTCAAAAGCTGGTGCCGCTATTACAAGCTACACTAGCAGAACATGAAACTAACGCACGAGTTATTGTAGCATCATCTATTGCTGCTGGGATGATCCGCAACATTGAATATAAACGCATTACTGATGTTTGGAGATTTAGCAGATTTGGTAACTATGCCACAAGCAAATTAGCATTGGTGATGTTTTCAAATATGATGGCTCGCACACTTGCTGGGTCAGGCGTAAACGTCAATGCGTTCCATCCGGGGTTGGTGGCCACTGGGCTGTACCGCCATGTAAGTGCATTGCCTGGTGTAGATGCGCTCCATCATTGGCTGTGGCTCGACCAGGCCACAGGTGCTACCACTGCAATATTCCTGGCTCTGGCGCCCAAACTTAAAAACATAACAGGTTGTTATTTTGCTCGCGAGCAGAAAACCGCAATGCCGCCTATTGCCAATGATTGCTTTGCTCAAGACAATCTGCAAGAGTTTACCGATAAGCTGATTGCAGCAAACATACATCCACCTGGTCTTATGGAGAGTATTAACTAGTCTCATCTAATTATTCCAATATACATTATAGTAAATTCTACTAAGTAGTAAGTCAAGTAACCAAATGAATACTACAATCCAATCAACAGCTAAGCAAGGTTATTTAAAGAAAACTTTCAGCAATTAAGCGATCATAAAAATTACACTCATCTTACTAGAAATACATGCTTTGAGCCCAAGGTGCGTCGTGAACCTGCTATTGCTTCTGCCGCCGATCCATATCCCGATCCGCATCCCAATCTCAGGCATTGGAATCGCGATACTGCTGCTGTTCTAAACTTCCGGCACATCCTATTCAGCCTGCGTGAGGGCAAGGGAATTTCGGAGCGTTTCCAGCGTGGGAATACTCCATCTCCTGCTGATCAGTCGAGGAAACCCACAAAGCGCCGCAAGAAGAGCACCAAGAAGCCTAAGACACAAATACAAAAACATTCGGGGTAGTCACCACTTCCCTAAACCAGTAACATATCTGCTGAGTATTTCTTCTTTCAGATCATGTTGAGGACTTGTAGCTCAATACCCCAACTTTCGTCGTTCCTTCAGCATTTGTTTGGCCTGTTGTAAATGAGCTATAGCTCGCTGCTTGCATTTGCAGGTGTCTGGGCTGTAGTAAATCTCGCTAACCGCTTACGAAGGTTGCCACCTGGACTAGACCTACTCTCTCCGTTATACCTGCGCTTCTCAACCACAACACTTAATAATGCAATTGCAAAGCTGAGCGGACAGGTGCCGCTACTTGACACATTCTACAGCCTTGGTATAGTGGTTTCAATGTGTAGCATGGCATTAGGCATAGCTGTACTGTTGGCAGCGGCAGCGCAGATCGCAGCACGCCTTGACCTAATACCCACCACAGACACTGCGCAGACGGCATTGCCTTTAGTTCTGGGACCAGTTATTCCCGGGATTACGCTACCAACAGCACATCTGGTGCACTACGTGGTTGCGCTGCTTCTGTGCGCAGGAGTGCATGAGCTGGGCCATGCCATTGCAGCAGCGCGCGCAAATGTGCACATACGGCGTGTAGGCGTGTTTCTGGCAGTAGTATGGCCAGGTGCGTTTGTGGAGCTGAGTCGACGGCAGCTGGATCGAGCGGCGGTAGGAGCGCGGCTAAGGATTGTCTGCGCTGGCGTATGGCACAATGCGGTAATGGCGATAGTAGCTTGGCTTCTGGTGCATGGCGGTCTTGGCATAATGCTGAGGCCTGGGTGGACTCCAGTCGAAGGCGCCATGGTTGTATCAGTATTGCCAGATTCCCCGCTTTCAGGACGTCTGCCTCTGCGCAGCGTTGTGCTGGAGATTGATGATATCAAATTGAACATTGTGGATCGGTTTGGAGCGACGCCATTGGCACGTTGGACTACGGTTCTGACAGCAACCACATCGAGCCGCGACACACACAACGCCGGGTTCTGTGCAGCTGGCAATCTCGATGATGGGCTGTGCTGCGAGATGTCACCACTCTTTCCACTGGGCGAGAGTCCTGACACACACCTTTTCTGCTTTGATGGGTTTAGCGCTTCTGATACATCGCGCTGCTTAGATTTGCACGATGTGTTTGAGCACCCACGCTGCCAGTCTGATGCTGACTGCGCCGAGGGACTGTGTGTACTACCCAGCTCACCATTTTCTGCTGGGCGCGTGCTGCGCATTCTACACCGTGCGCCTACTAACAGAGAGCCCCAAAAGCTGGTTTATGCAGGCTCTCCTATGGACTTGTGGACTCATGTACAAGTCAGTGCGCTGCATCCACGATGGTCATGGCTACCAATATCCTTACCTGCCCAGCTCGAGGCTTTGCTGCAATACGTCTTTGCCTTCTCCATGGCATTCTGCGTGCTGAACTCTCTGCCAGCATACCACTTGGATGGCATTCATATTCTCCGATTGACACTCATTTGGCTTGAGTCCTCTTCTGCACCAACAGCGGATTCAATCGCAGTTGACATGCCACTCGGTGTCTGGGCGTGTCATTTTTGCAATGTCACATCCCTGCTTATAACCCTTCTTCTGGTTGGGTGTGTTGCAGGATCCATATTGCTGCTTATTATGTAGATTGGCTCTATTCTGCAACTTTTTACAATTATCTGATGGTCGCGGTCAGGATTCAGTGGATCCATTTCAGTGAATCGATGTATGCAGGGGATTGCAACTGGGTTTCTATCTGTGTCTGCATAGTATGATCCAAACTGTGCCTCTTTTGGAGCACCAAAGCTGCATTTCTCTGAGCAGGCTTGCAATCACAGGCAGTATCTCGCACAGAGCTAGGTTGCGCTTTTAACTGGGGATTATCTGAAAAGCGATGTGGCAAAAAATTGCTTGGAATTATGTCGTGTTTCGCGATGTTGGTTTGCACCAGCAACATTTACACGCAGCTGCGTTCCTGCTGGTAGAAAATGGCCCTGGATCCATATTCCCCCTTTTGAGTCTACCCGCGGGATAAATAAGCCAGTTGCAGCACAGATCCGCGATGCTTCATACAGAAAGACATCAATGAACGGCGGTTGTGCTTCTGCCTCGGCACTAGTGACTAGGTGATCTTGTGCAAAGGCACTACGGACTTTATGTGTGGCCTGTTCATATGTATTTGGATAAAGCATGAGGTAGTGCAGGGTCCATGTCAGCGTCTGTGCCGCTATATCTGTACCAGCGATGGTCAGAGCCACATTTTCTGTTGTTGCCTGCTGAGTGCTTGTCTCAGAGCTGCCTAGCAGGGCCTGGAGCATATCCATGCATTTGCCATATTCTTCACCTGTCAGCTTCTAACTACACCTTTGCACGGACGCCATTTTCAAGGATTATATGCACACCTTGCTCTATGTATGTCGCTGACAGCACGTACCGGATCTGACGTTATCGCCGATCAGCCAAATCAGCCGACTGCGTGGTGTAGATGTTGTCCGAAATTAGTGCGAATCCCTGATAGATTGGGCTTTTTTTTTTTTTTTGAAATGGGTGTGTGCTGAGCATGAATCAGCAGTTGACAGGATTGCTGATTACCACTACGTGTGTGGAACTGCGAGGTAGATGTCACCAAAACGATAATGGTCAGTTTCGCAATCTTCGACCAGCCAACCCATTAGCGCCCGCAGCTGTGATATTAGCAGAGTTAGATGATGACTCGGTCTTGTTGGTATTCGTCGATAGGGCGAGAATAATACTTAATACAGCTTGATCGGCCGAGCAGAGCTGCAATGGCGGTAGAGAATATATGTATTACTGGGCAGCATACATCAATGCTAGGAAGTTGTAAATACATTGGAATAACGCTTGCTTTATTGCGCAATGCTTATACAAAAAGCAAAAGAGATTAGAATGAGATATAGACTTTTCTGCTATCGGGCAATCCCACTCATTGAATGCGCGGGTATGATTTTATTAGGCTTTTTGGCGAGTTTCTACAATCAAGCCACTGACGCACAAGGCCAGCGCACTACTCACTCGCGTGCACCAACTTTAACTCGAAGAGTGAATCCAATGCATAACAGAATGCCCTGCACGCTTGCTGGAAAAGGGGGCAACGTCATCAGAACTGCCCTGGAGGGAAAGATGCTCTAATGCGCATCTTTATTCTTCTTTCAGCAGAAGGATTGCGATTTGCATTTACAGCCTACCAGCGTGCATCCGGCAGACTTGCCATAAGGAATAAGGGTCTCCTCGGTGGATCCAATCCCACGCCATTGCACGTCAGTTGTCAATCTGTCCATCGGAGACTGTGCGACGGAATGCGCATGTGGAGTGGCATGCATTTTTCAATTTTCCCGCGCACAAAAATACAATTTCTCTCTTTCTTGGATTGGGGTGCTTTGTTAATCAAACAGCCTTTTCAGGACTGGGTGCGGCAGCCGCTTGGCTGCTCGTAATTGATTGCCTCCTTTTCCTTCTCTTCTCCTCCTCTTCACAGGAAACATCTTCGCTTTCTTTTTTATATTATATAGCAGCATTTTTACGCAAGCACAATAAAACAAGTCTGTGCGAGTATTAGTTCAAAAGAGTTTCTACACTTTTTTTTACAAGCAGATGCGTGACGTCAACCAGCCGTTGTTTTTTGAGACCTCATGGGAGGTAGCGAACAAAGTGGGCGGGATCTATACGGTAATAAAGACTAAGGTCCCGGTCACAGTACAGGAATATGGCGACCGGTATCATTTGACTGGGCCGTGGAATCGGTTTTCTGCGCATGTGGAAGTTGAAGAGATCGAGCCTGAGTCGCCGGCAATTGAGGCAGCCATCCGCGCAATCACAGACCAGGGCATCCAAGTGTTGTACGGGCGCTGGTTGGTCGACGGAGCGCCGCGAGTGGTGCTTTTTGATATTGGGTCGGCGGCCTACAAGCTTGATGAATGGAAGGGCGATCTCTGGCGAGTAGCAGGCATTCCATCTCCTCCCCACGATATCGAGACAAATGATGCGATTATTCTCGGCTACCTGAACGCCTGGCTCCTGGACGAGGTGTGTATTTTCTCCCCTGCCTTTGCGCCCTCCATTTTCTTTTTACTTGCACAACGTCCTCCATTGCTATTGATTGCATCTGTTCACTCTTTTTCCTGGCCTCTTATCTTTCAGTATCTGCCCACCGTGCCTACTTGCCTTGCTTGTCATGCCATTGTATGCAAGAGAGAATGAACATCTCTGGCGCCTCCCATGCCCAAGCGGGAAAATGGGGAATTGTCTTCAGCCAGCTTATTTTATTTGTACCACGCTGCGCAAAACACGCATGGCACGGCAACATTCCACCAACCAATGTCCTGCGCACACAGTTGCTGTACGACGATGGTGCCCCCTTTTTTGTGTATTGGCTCTGCGCAATGATTTGGGAGGAGTGGTTGTGCAAGGGAAATGGTGTGCGACAGATGCCTAACGTGCCTTACCTGCATATGTATGCGACACACAACTTGAACTGATATTGCAATCCGAATGTCAAAATAAGCATAATGTAGGTAGCCAAAAACGACACGGAGCACACAATTATCGCCCAGTTCCACGAGTGGCAAGCAGGCATTGGGGCTGTGCTGTGCAACAAACGCAAGCTCGATGTAGCAACCATTTTCACTACGCACGCGACGTTGCTGGGACGGTATCTGTGCGCAGGCAATGTAGATTTCTACAACAACCTGCGGAACTTTAACGTGGATGAGGAAGCGGGCAAGCGCGGCATCTACCACCGGTACTGCATTGAGCGGGCGGCGACGCACTGCGTGGACGTGTTTACGACAGTGTCAAACATTACTGCATACGAGGCTGAATTTCTGCTCAACCGCAAGCCCGACGGCGTGCTGCCCAACGGGCTGAATGTGGTAAAGTTCTCGGCCACTCACGAATTCCAGAACCTGCACCAGGTGGCCAAGGAGCGCATCAACCACTTCGTGCGCGGGCACTTTTACGGGCACTACAACTTTGACATGGAGAAGACGTTGTACTTCTTCACGGCTGGGCGCTATGAGTATCGCAACAAAGGCATTGACATGTATATCGAGTCGCTGGCGCGGCTCAATGCACGGCTCAAGGCGTGCAATTCGCCGATCACCGTTGTGGCATTCATCATTGCGCCAGCCAAGGTTAATTCGTTCACGGTGGAGACGCTCAAGGGCCAGGCCCTGATCAAGCAGCTCGAGGACTCTGTCGAAGACGTGTCAGCGCGCATTGGGAAACGGATCTTTGAGATGGCTGCGCGCGGACGTGAGCCACAGGCCGAAGACCTGCTAACCGAGCAGGACCGCATTTTGCTTAAACGGAGGGTATTTGCGCTCAAGCGCGACTCTTTGCCGCCGATTGTCACCCACAATATGATTGACGACCACGAAGACCCAGTGCTTGGCCAGCTGCGCGCAGTGCGGTTGTTCAACCATGACGACGACCGCGTCAAGGTGGTTTTCCATCCCGAATTCCTTAATGCAAACAATCCAGTGATGGGGCTGGACTACGAGGAGTTTATTCGCGGCACGCATCTGGGCGTGTTCCCGTCGTGGTACGAGCCGTGGGGATACACTCCAGCCGAGTGCACAGTGATGGGTGTGCCGTCGGTAACCACGAATCTGTCGGGCTTCGGGTGCTTTATGGAAGATAACATTGTCAATCCGGAAGATTACGGCATTTACATTGTCGACCGGCGGCTCAAGTCGGCAGACGAGTCGATGGACCAGCTGGCCGGCTTTATGTTTGATTTTTGTCAAAAGACTCGTCGCCAGCGCATCAACCAGCGCAACCGCACTGAACGTCTGTCGGATATCCTCGATTGGAAGCGCATGGGGATCGAGTACATGAAGGCCCGCCAATGTGCTCTGCGCCGTTGTTATCCTGATGCATTCGACGATGTGGACTTTTCCAGCGAGGACGGGGCCGAGGGTCATCGCGGTAAGCTCTCACGTCCGCAGTCCATCCCAGGCACTCCACGGGTGGGTGATGATTTGGCTACATATGATCTGGCTGCCCTAAGCATCAGCGCAGAGTTGCCTGGCGTCAGAGATCAGGATGAGGACAACGACTTGCGCCCACCCCTCCAGCTCAAGATGAAAACCCCCCTCATGACTCCTACTATCCAGACGCCCTAACCAGCCATATTCTCAATATCTTTTAGTTGTGACGTTTGTATGAACTTTATGATTAAAATATTGGCTCTGGACACAACTGAGAAGCCACTTTATCATACCAGTAGCAACTGATCAAATCCATCACCATGGATTCGTTAGTTAAGTATCACAGGCCTGCTGCTAGCATTAAGTGCAGCAGGCGCATTCATCGACAATGACGGACATTTAATATTGGATAAAGTAAGAAAAAATACATCTCTATGTTTAAACTGTGTCTGTTCAAGCAAAAGAAAAAATAACAACAGGTGGTCCAATTTAGTCATCACGCAGTGCATCATCCAGCTCCCGGTCAAACTCATCCAACTGGGCCATGAGGTCAGTATCATCGTGATCTTCTTCTTTAAACGACACTACAGCATCTGTTGTCGCCATTCCAAGGTCCGAATTATTAGAAAGCTTGGTTAAATCCTCATAGAAAGTATTGACATCACGTCCCTCTTTGTTGTTTGCAGAAGCAATAGCCATCCTCCCAATCCGTACCTCATCCTCGTATGAATCAGGAATCACAAGCACTGGCATCTCGGGCGATACAGATCGCACAGGTATATTGATACCGCTGCCAATCCCCCCACGCTTATCGTCCACATTCTCTGTATTACGGATCGCACTATCACCGCTGTTGTCGCTATTGTCAGAGTCGCTGGAGGAGGGCTGCTCCATAGCGTCGAATCCAAGAGTAACAATATTAGCCAGTGCTGAGCGCGCCACGCTCAGTAGCGTCGTGGAATCAGATTCATACCATTGGATGCTGTGAGTGACGCCGCTGCTACCGCCACTGCTGCCACCGCTGCCTAACAACGACGACGACACCCGCTTATGTATCGCAGAGGACGATGACGGAGTGGCTGCCACATCGTCAAACCGCTGCAGAAGAATGCTCAGCACACACGATGCTTGGTCCGATATTGGTCGTGCCACAACCAGCAGATCAAACAGATGCTGCAGCCGTGGCGCCATTGCTGTATCCAAGCGCAATCCAGCTGAGCGGCCAGAACTGCTACCGCCGACGCCACTGCTGCCCACGTCACCACCACCAGCGCTACTACCACCACTTGTGTCGCTAGCCATAAGAAGACTATGGAGAAGCTGCAGGCAGATATCGATCTTGCGCAGCTCGGAAGCATATCCGGATGACATCCCAGTTGTGGCCAACATCTGCGCCTGACCACTGATTGCCCGCTCTGCCTGCTCATCGCGCAGGTACTTCAATGCCAGACGTGTATGGTTGGATGGCTGAAGAAACTCCAGCAAAATAACAACCGTCTGTATTGCAACTGAAGGTCCACACTCAAGCACAGCATATCCAAAGAATTGGATTGCCTCGCGAGACACACCATATACATACTGAACTGACTGTGGTCCAACAGGTGGCGAGATCATGCTCGCCAGGCGTTGGAAAAGCTGGCTTGTGTCTTTGGCTGCCGTATTCTGCTTTCTGTAGGCTGAAGACAGCAGGAGCTGCGAACACTGCTCAGCAAAGGTAAAGTACTTTTCATACACCCCACTGTGCTCCGCTGAGCTGGCACTGCACACACTGCTAGTGGGGCTTGTTTCAGAGATCTCTTGGAGCCCGGCGCCCGGGGTGACAAATGTGGAATTAGATACATCGGCGCGCGGTGTGGCAATCTCGCTGTCGCTAGCGCTAGACGAGCTGGCACCGCTCGTGCTCTCCACCGCCTTTTGCGGGCTGTGGTGGTTCTGGCCTCGGCGTCGAAACAGCTGAAGCCGTGGCGACAACTTTTCTGTTGGCGAATCTGTAGACTGCGCTGTCAAATCTACGGCAGAGGGTCGTACGCTTTTGTCTGCCTGTAGTGACGTATTTCTCAACCCGCCAAATACTAACCCAAGATTGGACCCAAACGTTGCTGTGGTAGTATTGGGTCCCTTCGCGCGGCGGTAGTTATGTCGACGCATACCGCGCCCAGCCTTCCCTGTACTGCCAGGTTCGCTTGTTGCCAAAGGAGTTGGACTACTGTCGGCGACGGCTGATATCACAGCAGAGGCCTCCGCGTTTCCGGCATCCTGTACACCCTTTGCGTACAGTCTCTGCACTTCCACCGCGTTTTGGATTGTATCCTCGAAAAGCGTTGGCAAATGTGCAGCAAGTGCTAGCATTGGGTGCGCGCAGACGCTGCTGGGGGTGGCCGTGATGTCGCATTTGAATGTCTCGCGCAAGAGCCTCAGGCAGCGCTCTCGGCAAATGGCAAACTCTAATCCACGCAGAAGCGCAGGCTGGTATCCCTCCAAACACAATGCGCCAGCACGCGCTGCAGCCAGGTCTCGGCAATAGGCCTCTTCGCGCCCTACGAGCCGGAAGACGCGTTCGAATATGCTCAAAGCCATTGCGTACATGCTCGCGCTTTGTGTAGTGCGCATCAATACCATGCTAGTCGCCAACAGGTCAGTATTTACACCCTCATCTTCCGCGCACATCCGCGCAGCCAGACCAGCTGTTTGACGCAGTCCAGCCAGCACTGTCTCAGAAAAGGCGCTAAAGTCGTCTGCAGGGTCACCAACAACATTAGACAAACGATCAACCAGCCGCAGAACCATCTGGCGCGTCGGCGTAATCACCACAGATCCGCCAAACTGGGCCTCTGCCGCCAACACCCCAAACACCTGCAGTGCCAGTCCTGCCAGGGGACGGACTGGGCAACTCATCGCCCATTGCACCGCAACACTCGCCCATCCTTGCGCGCAGCCAGCGAAGCGCCGTCCAAATAATCTGCTCAGATGCACCACAAACCGCTGCAACGTCGCGCGCTCTCTGCCCCACGAATCGCCAGCCAGGTACTCGGTGCTCTGACTGCGTCGCGAGATCGTCGAAGACTGTCGGCCGATCTCAGTATCCACAGACCCCCGTGCCATTGTTGCTGCTGCTGATGCAGAAGATTCGGAAAGCTGATCTGCCGTGGGTGCAAGTATATCATTTGCAGGGACTGGTTCGCACGTCTGCTCAACTGGTGACGCTGTTTGCGACATTGACGCCGGAATATCCGCAACATCTGCAACCAATGATGGGTCAGCAGCGTCAATATCCATTCTAGACTCGCGCATGTCGCTGTCCCCATCGCCGTTAGAACGGCCAAGCTCAAAGCCAAGCATACCGCGCTCTTCTGATGGACCATCGCTAGCAACAGACACACTTTGCCGGATTCCAGTAGCCACGGCAGCGTCCTCTATATTTCTGGCGCTTCTGGTCGCATACAATTCGCTGCCCCAGGCAGGAGCAAAGGCTGCCCAATCCTTAGTCACAACCTCATCAGAGTCATGCAACTCTTGCGAATCAGTGGTACCTGGCGAAGGCCTTACTGCTGTCCGTGTGGCTGCCATATCGACATTGCCAAAACCACCCAAACACTCTTCACCGCGGAGCACGCCAAGCGCCACGTGCGCTGCCTCGTTTGCCACATAGCGCTGATTCAGAGCCATCGTCGGTTGACTGAGCCCGCCGCTGGCAGAAGAAGCAAGCGCTATGCATTCTGCACGCTCAGAGGCCACTAGATTTACAAGCACAGTGCGGGCTGCATCGCGCGCCCATTGCTCAGGATGCGCAAGCATAAACATTGCAGGCGGCAGAATCGCCAGCGCCCGGTACGTGGTCAGTAGCGAAGGCCGCTCATAAGATATAGCGCTGAGGTAATATATGGCAAGAGCGCCTGTGGATATCAACGGCCTTTTGCTGTGTGACGAGTGTTCAATCAAGAGAGCAACATCTCTGGCCCATGCCTCGTTTGGAAACGTATCGTTTGCTGCACTGTGTGCCATGCCTTCTGAAGAATCCAACGGAATTGTTGCACCGGGACGGGTGGCCTCGTCGACAAGTTGCTGCACCAGCAACGCGCCCTGCGATGACCGCGACAAAAACACGACAATGCGGCGAGTAAACCCAAGCAGCAATGTGCTCCACGAACAAGCCAGTAGGCCAACCAGATAGCGTATGACTAGCCACATGTTTACCGAACGGCCGGCAGCATGTACCTCGATATCATGGTCTACCAACGCTATCCACAGACCCTGCATATCCGATATCGAATCAAGCCCGGTCTTCATCGTCATATAAAGCATGCATCGAAGTACAAGCAGCGAGTCGCGATCCAGGGCCACCGGCGAGAGATCAAACGAAAGTTCGCTGTCATCCGTATAGCGCGCAAGCCGGAGCTCAATGTTTGTCAGCCACGGCTTAAGAACTCGTTGAAGTGTGCCAAGCCTTCGGCCCACATTGCATTGAACATGAACCTGGCGCACAACCTCAAGCACCACAATGCCCGTATGTACCGCGAACGACTTTGCGACTGCTTCAATCAGCTTCTTTGCCGCGTCAAAGGCTATGGCTGGAATGTCGGATACGATGCTCGGCCCCAGCTCATCTAGTCGGTCGAGGCATCGATCGGCAGCCATGTGCACGCACAGCGCACGGAGCAGCAACAGTGCTTGGCGGCGGATCCGGTTGCGATCGGACTTTAGATGGAGCATAACCAGTGGAAGCAGCAATCCTACGTATGTCAGCGATAAGCAGCGACCAATGGACGCATTTCTTGCATTGCTGTCAAAGTACCCGTCACTGTCACTGCTGGCCCTGTCATTTTTCACTACATTATTGGAGGCGACAGTAGTCGATGCTGCGTCCAAGGGCAAAGAAAGAACAGATGTGAGTGCCTGAAGATACCCAAGCATTATGCGATCGCTCGACAGTGTAGCCTCAGAAGCAATGCCAGCATCGGCTTCAAAATGCGTCCTATGCCTTGCCGTACTATCATGCGCACCCAACACCAGACCCAGGCCAGATGTACTGCCGCTTAAACTCCTCCAATCAGGGCCTTTACCTCCTGTTGTCTGTGTAGGCAGAAGAAAAACCCCATTGTCAATGCTGTTGGCAACGGAGATACCGTACGCTAGCTGGATAAGCACTCTAAGCAACACCGCGTCCTTGACATCCGACATAATCGACCACTTGACGGCGTGCTGGCCAATACGCTGCACGCGTGTATCGCGGCTATCCAGAGCACCCGATACCCAGGCAAAGAACGTAGTCTTCTCGCGTAGACCGCCAGATTCGCTGACATGTTCGGGTGATGCATTGTCACCGCCTACTGCAAGCGGTCCGTCGGAAGAAGCAAGCGCAGAAGATCCGCCCCGAGAGAGTACTGCCATCGCACGTAAGGAAGCCAACTCAAGCATGCCACGTTCATCATCCAGCGTGGCGACAAGGCGATCGCGCTCAACGGCGTCCTTGATGTGGTCTGCGGCAAGACTGATCAGCCGCGCCTGAACCTCCTTACTTGACTCTGCAAACCGTCCAAGGCTACACCACCTCTCGAATAACTGATACAGGCCGTTACGCGTCTCATGCGTAAACATGCCCAGGACTCTATTATGTTGCCGCCGTGCTGGCTTGCCGCCGACCACCAATGGTTCAGGTCCCGCGTTCATGGCTGTAGCCAAGGATATGTAAAAGTAAAGACCCTCGACAAGCCCGCAAAAGTGGATGCGCAGTGGTTGATGCTCCCATTCCCACTGCACCGAGCTCTCGGACAGAAAAGTCTTAGTCTCTCGGATATACGATACAAGCTGCATCATAATCTGCTCGTCAAGATAAAGAGCGTGCCCATGTTGGTCTGCCGTATCCAACTGCCGCGACACGTGTTTATAGATTTGTGCCAACGACAGCTGCAGCCGCCGCCGTCGCGTCTGAGCAGTCGTACTGCTGCTGCCGGCCCCAGCGTTCACTGCCGCTGCAACTGCAGCCGCAGCCGCAGCAACATTGTTTGCCGAAGACGTTGCCATTCCCGCAACTCCTGCCGCAGACACATCGGCATGGCTGCCACTCGAGCCACTGCCAGTCCCATGCTGCGAGCCCTTCTTAGCACTGCCAGACCTAATGTTCAATGCGGATCCGACCACCGCAGCGTCAAAGCTGTTAGCACGCCGTCCCTGGGCTAGGCTTTCAACGCCTCCAGCGCTAGACTTTCCGTGAGCCGCGCTGCTCTGGTGATTCTCAGGACTGCCCGAGTCACTTGTAGGCTCGGTATCGACCCCAAGGCCGCTGCTGTCGCGTATACGCGAGCCACTCCCCGCCTTACCTGCCCGGTGTTTGGACGAACCGTGCGTTGCCGATTGCACATGCTGGACGGTAATCCTTGGGCTACTGCCAAGTGCCGCAAGAACGCTATTGGCAGGGCTCGATGTATTATGACCAAGAGACGACATCAATCCTGCAGACCCAGCTACAGAGCCGGCACCGCCTGATACGTGCAGATAGTTACGATGAGAGGTCAGCAAAGTGTTGTCGTCAAACAAAAGGTCAGCCAGCGGACGCAACTCCTGCATCAGCTCGTAAAGATGTGTGGCTGGAGTGCTGCTCAGCGCATAGGAAATAAGCTGGCGGAGCGGCGAGTTGTCTGAGCGCAGAATCACGCTTGCGACGCGTACCAGCTGCGAAATAGACGCGAGACCAATGCCCTGCTCCTGCTTGCCACTTCGCGATGTCGACTTTAGCGGCGCGAGCTTCCGTGCAATAGACTTGGCCAGCCGACTGCGACTACTACCACCGCCCGTCGCGGCACCGCTGTTGGTGCCACCACCGCCTCCAAACAAACTGTCATAGGTGCTGCTGGTGCCACTGCCAACAACATGGCCAAACGAGGTTCCCTTTGGACTGCGTGGACCGGATGCTGACTCGCCGAACACATTACTTATGCCGCTGCGCAGCGACGAGTCGCTGGTGGGTAGCGATGCAACGGCAAAGAGGAATAGGCCACCAAAGGCGCTAATCAGGTCTGTCCTCAGTGAGGCAAGCCCAGTTTTATCGTGTGACCGAACACTAAGCGCGCGGAGATGAAAGAAGCCCCTAACGCCAACACCAGATGGCCGAACCGAGACCTCTGAGTATTGGTTCATCAGCGGCTGCATCTGATAGAGACGCTGGCACACAAGCGTCCGGGCAATAAGCATAACATCGGGCATGAGCGCGCTGGCTTGCCTGACAAATGTTGGAAAATAAGTCGACCACAGCTCCATATCTGCATCATGAGTGCTGGCCGCAAGCCTGGCCAGTGGCAGCAGCTGCGCCTTCGAATGCTCGCTGGACACTTTGGAGTCGGCACCAAATGGCACGCCCCAGGTCTCGCTAATCAAGGGTTCAGCCGGCACTACTCCAGCAGTACTATCGGCCATCCCCACTTCAGATCGAATGGAAGCGGCTGACGCGCCTTTCGATGGAACCATCATATTCAAAACCTCGTAGACTGACTCGGTGTTGCGGATGATCCACGGCTGACCCCGCAGTGGCTGCGGCTCGTGGGAAGCCAGAATCCTACGCAGCACGCCGGCCTGGAACAGCACATCAACCGCCAGATGTCTGGCGCGCACATTGCTCGAGCACAATATGGCAACTGCATTAGCTTCAATGGCACAAACAAGCTTCGCCCATTTGACTATACTACGGCTGCCAACCAGAGCGCGTCCCGGAATATTGGCATCAGTGCCTGTACCCTGAAACTCGCTAGTTATATCTGGGCGCAGCTTGGAGGCTGTGGATGCTGGCGTGGAGGGTGTAGATGCGGGGTGTAACCTACCAGGGTCCTCTGGAGTAGAACCGTCAGCTAGGTGCTCGTGAAGGGAGATCTCTAGATAGTGGATCAGATCCAAATATAGGTGCAAGAACCCGCCATCTAATCCATGCGCAGCAGACTCCATGGGTGGCCTTTCCATACGCGCTTTCGCATCTAATGCAGCGGCAATAGCTGCAGCGGTGGCTGCTGATGTTGGCCCAGCATCAATATCCGAGTCGCCAGCATCGAACCGAGCCATGCCATCTTCTGTGCGTCTATCAGCATCGGCAGATAGGTCAGCATAAGCTCTAATCGATGGCTCGCCTGGTGGTTGCTGCGTCAGAGCAGGGCCGTTGCTGGCACCGCTTGCAGTGCTTAGATTCGTAGCATGCATAAATCGACGGGAGCCACCAACATGCGGTAGTCCGAATGGCCAGCCCATGGGCGTGTCAGAAAGCGGGTCTCCAGGCTGAGCAAGCGAGACATTCGACCTGGCATCGCGAGTGTATATGCCGCCAACCAGGATGCTGCAGTAGCGCTCGTCAATTGCTCGCAAAAATTGAGTTGCGCGGACTACGGCCTGTGTCACGCCAGCTAGTCTCTCGGCCCCATTTGTAAACATGGTTGCAACTTCTTTGGAATCGCTGGCTAACGGGGTGGCTATCCAAGCCAGCGACGGCGGGCGTAGCAGATCCAACAGGCTGGCCCGCGATTCAGCAGCAAGTGGCTGATCAACATGCAGCGTATTTTGTACCAATGACTCGATAAGCCGCTTTGACTCGATCTGCTCCCAGAACAGCTGCGCTCGCGAGACGTTGCGCACATGCACGGTCATTAAATCCACATATGCCTGGCGTTCAGCCGGGTACCGCGCTGCCATATGGCGCATTATCTCTGCAGCGCCGGGAGCACTCGCTGCTGCGGCCCCGCCCATTGCCTCTCCCGCAATGCTTGCGCTAGCATAGGTAGACCCGGGTGCTGCCATGTCGCCAATATAGTGGCGATCGTTCACGTCATCGCCAGCAGTCGCTTTCGCCGAGGACGCTCCGGCATGGGCGCCCGAAGTTCCTGAACCGCTACCTGTGCCAGCCCCTCCCGTCATGACATTGGATACATTCCCAGTAGCCTGCGATCCATGCGAAGTCTTTGGATCTCTGGCACTGTGACTAGGCATTTGCAACGCAGTGTTTTCCAGACTGAAAGACGATCCGGTCAGAACTACGGACGAAAAGAGTGGCATAGCACATGCCTGTCGCCACACCCGCTCGTCAGCCAGTACGTAATTGCCAAAGACAGGGTAAAGCACGCTACAATAGCGAGATACGACGCTGATTGCAGTCGTCAGCGCATTGTTGATATTGTCTGGCAGCACATCAGGGTTAATAGCGACAGATTTCGGCGTCTTATTTTCAGTGGCATCGGTGCTGGATTGCGATGCGTGATGGCCAAATTGCGAGTCGCCTGTGAATACGTCCAATCCGCTGAGTTGTGCCACTCCGGGAAACTGCGGACGTAGCGATGCTGAGAACGCACCCGCACCGTCAGCACCCAAACCGGCAGCAACGTCGATACCGTCTTCGTCAATTATACCATCCATATCTGCAGCGAGGCCGTGCGTCGTGCCAACAGCACAGCTGTTTCTGTTGGCGGTCGCAATAGCAGCCACGCTAACAAGTGCTTGAAATGCAAGACCAACTCGGGCTGGGTTCAGCGTGTCCAGAATGGGGCCGGCGTCACCAATGTCGCGAGTAGTTCCTGGCCAGCCGCTATCAACCTGTAACATGCCTTGCAGCAGCTGGCGCAAAGTGAAATCAAAGTTGTAGCAGGCAGCGCAGACAAGAAAGTATACGAAGGCAGACGGCGGAACAGTCTTGGGCCAGGCGTGCAGTTTCGTGGCAGGGAAGAAAATGCGCGATAGTGAGTCGATGCGGCGCAGGACGACATTGCTGGACTCGGGATAGCGGAACAGGTAGACCCAAAGCATGCGTAGGATGGCGTCCATGGACACGCGGCGGAATTGCTTGTCCTTCAGACGTTGGATGCAGTACTCAAGCAGCGAGAGCCAGCGCTGGTAGAACACGTCGCGGCGGCTGACACAGAGAGCAGCGGCAGCAAGCGGGAAAGCCACAGTGACATGGCGTACCTTGGCGGCCATCTTCATAGCTTTGGCGTAGACAATGTCGATGGCCTGGACCAGCTCGGGCATGTTGACCTCTGCGTCAACCACAGCGGCGATAGGCATTAGTAGTTCAGTCAACAGCGTGGCCCACGCGTGCTTCAGCCGTAGGCTGCCGGAAGTGCGCGAGTAAAACTTTGCGCAGCTAAGCAGAAACGCCGAGCTCTCTTCAAGCGCGTCAATGGGAAATACGCGCAGTTTGATAAAGCGCATGTTATGTAGCAACACCACAATGCGCTCGTCGCTGATGCTGCCGCCGCCAACCATGGGAATGCGTTCAAGCTCAGCAATAAACCGATCGCTCATCGAAGCAAAGCGGATTTCAGAAATGCGCCCAATCAACCGAGCGTATAAATCCTGGATCACCCGTCGGTTTTGCGATCGTCGCAGGGTTTCGGGGTTGACCTGCTTAACCTGGCCAAACACAAGCTCCTCCAGACGATCGCCCAGGTCGCCATCCAGATGCGGATGATCCAGCTGCCCAACTACCGCACTCAGCGCTCGACACAATATGTACACCGAGACCAGCGACTTGCGCTCGCGGATTATGTAATGGGCGCGCGACAGCGCTGCGGATGCCTGGTACTCGGGCGCACCTTGGATACCAGCATCAGCACTTCCCGCCACACCGCCCTCGTGTGGATACTCGTCAGCGGCATCGATGGTTGTCTTCCGCCACACAAGCAGCAGCTCAATAATTACGCGTGGGCGCCGGCGCGCAAACATGCCAAGCTTCTCCAGGGTGCGATCAAATATTGGGTCTGCGCCGTGTTCCAGATGTTTCTCCAGACTGGGCTCCCGATCCAGACGCAGATCAACAACGGTATCAATCTTAGCAGCAGCGCGGTCGCGGAATTCTTCGTACAGCGCGCGAATGGCATACTGCTCAATACTGACAGAGGTGTGGTGGTTTGAGGAGGCAGCAGCAGGACCAAAAGCATCGGGCGGGGGAGCTGCGGGCTGATGGGCGTCGGGTGTGGGGCGGCCGGCAGAGGCGGTGTCAGAATCCGGGAGTGTGCTGTGAGTATAGTCAATGCCTGCGCTGGCAGCAGAAGGCATTGGCATAGCTGGTGCAGGCGATGCGTGCATCTTATTGTGGATATGTGCAGCAGCAGGCGCAAGGGCAGACATGGCGGTAGGTTTGGTGTTGGTGCGCACGCTTGCAGTCGGCGAAGGTGGGTCAGCGCTGCTTCGTTGAGCCTCCTGGAAGCTGTAGTTGGCAAATGGGCTCGCCTTTAGAGGAATACTAGAACTGCGACTGGGTTCGATGGCTGGGACAGCAGTGGAGGCGGTGGCGGTGGCAACAGCGGAGGTAGCAGCAATTCCACCAGGACGCTGGGCCTCAAGAAGGGAGTAATTGCCGAAGGGATTCGGACGGGGCTTGCGTCTGAAATCGCCGACGTCTTCGCCGCCCGACGCAGTCATTGTGACGAGTAAAGTGTGTGAATAGAGAATATGTTTGTAGAGAAATATGTACGCAAAAAATTTAAAATATTAGTAATGCACAGAAACGGGCACTACTATTATTATGAAGTAATAGCGTTGGTACATAATTATTTTCGGCGCGAGTCGGTATTACGGGTTTTCTACAATCAGGCAGTGTGTTTACGCTACGGATAGGGGCGTTGTTTGCGCATGGTTGGAGAGGCCGTTGGCGGTGTGGTTTGCATTGGCGTTGGCGGTGTGGTTTGCATTGGCGTTGGCGGCAGAGTAGGAAACAGCTAATAGCAATTACCTCTGCCCTGCGGCATAGGTAGCAGTCGCAGTCAACAGCACTGGCAATGAAAGCCAAGGAGCATCAGCGTCTGCGGGGCTGGCTTTCATTTGTTTTACTTGGCAGGCAATGCTTTTTAACGAGTCCACACGCCTCTCTCCTCTCAAGAAACAGCCAGCAAAAGACAGCCTATCCATCCACAGGGCAAGGAATCCAACAAACACAAACTGAATATCATGTATTAAGCATACTCACTACATGCTCCTCTCTAAATAAAAGTAAATAGATGTTATAGTTTCTATGTGACTTCTATAAAATGCTAACAATACAAGAACAGCACACACTAGCAGGTATATAAACTATGTACGCATTGCCAGATATTGACATGCTAGAAGATGGATACCATTCTAATAGCGAGTACCAGAACAACAATCCACACGAAGAAAGCATGTTTATACACATGTGTACGTTGATAGATGTTGATACG
>JANBQQ010000105.1:36539-46656 GCA_027577275.1 Coemansia sp. RSA 988 | reverse complement strand
ACATGTTGATAATTAAGCTGTATTGCCCATGGTATCTTATATGCAAGTATAGAATCCATACCTGTAAAGCAGCTAATAAAATCAAAAAATGAATGAAACTTACTACTGTAAACCTTATATGGATAGCAAGGACACGGTCAATCAGCTGGTTCTATAACAGCTGCTTAGCCAAACATCAACTGAATTGGAAAATGCATGGAGTCATTGTCTCAAAGGTGCCAGTGATGCGGATTAACTTGAGACAATCCGTAGAAGTAATGCAAAGGCGATGGTAAAAGGTGTGCAAGAAGAAGGCTTGGAAGCATGTTACCAGCTTGAAATTAATGCGCTGGTCAAGGCAATCGAGGTCCAACTAGATGCAGGCAGTGTTTCATGTCGACTTTTCTGGTGTGATAATCACCGTGAACCTATGGAATATAATCAAAATCTTGACGTCGTGCTCATGGAGAGTGCTGCAGGCATTGACAGCAAGAATTGGAGAAGTGTTATTAATGCAGTCAATATCAAAAGTGACAAGTATAAGAAGCCTGATCCTATTATGACTGGACAGTTGCTGAAAGATTTTATCAATTTGGAAAGGTCCAGCCAAAGTTTTTTGTCATTGAACTTGGAATATCAGATCAGTGAGAACAGTGCGCCTAAGTCAGTACATGCAAACATGTTTATGAGAGCTATATTGGAAAATTGCTGTTGACTGCCGACTATGAGTTAGCTTTGGATATGCGTAATTCTATTCGCGTTACTGCGCTGCTTTACACGGGCATGCCCTTTAGCTAAGGATACTTGGTTCCACAACCTAGGGGCAACTACAATGACATTGACTTAGCCAGCCTAATATTAGAGAATAGACACAGCACACCTGAAAGACCAACAGCATAGTTTCTAAACTTGGTTATTAGAATAGAAAGTGGAGGTGCATTTAGCGGACATTGAAGCTGTGTTCATGTTTCGCGTTCATGGCTATTTTATGCACGGTTATACAACTGCAAAACCGGACAACTAGCGAATAGAGGGAAGAGCCTGGTTTCGAAGGTATATTGGCACAGGGGGGTGTTTGCGAGGACGAGGTTCGCCGGTATGTGGTGAAAATGGGAATTTTATTTTACAGCTATTGATGTGTACTACCGACATAAAAGTCGGTGGTATAAAATGGCTGGCCATTGCTAGTAATGGATGGCTCAGGGACTAGATTAACAGGCCATGTTATCTGGAAAAAAATACTGAAAATCCTGGCAGCATAATGGACATGTTTGCTGGACACTCTCATACAGTCCTCAGGGCAGATGCTGGAGATTGCAAGAACAACCCCCTCTGGCCATGCGTAAATGATGGTTACCCACCCACAACACAGATGTACTGCCTAAATGGCACAAGCCTGCAATGCCAAATTTCATCAAAATAACCAACTGCCAATGCTAATAATTTTGCAAAAAAAGCTATAATTCAAAAAAATAATGCACATCATATCTGTTAGGTGGAGCTAGAAAATCACAATCTAGTCTTTATTCAAAAATTAAACAGCGAGTCTACCCCTTGAACAAGTCCCTTTAGCAGAGGCCAGCCACATGTGATGGTATTGCGGAATTTGAAACAGACAGTTCCGGGTGCGCAGGACGCTGCAACTTGCTTGCCTCCAACGCACACCAAGTATGCAGCGTTTCTTCCATTGGGATCAACACATGTATAGTTTACATGCTCGTTGCATGGGCTACCAGGCGTTAAAGAACTATCTGGCGTTTGTGTAGGCTTCTTGGACTCACTCGCAGATTCCACAGAATGGGATGCTATTGGAGCACTGGTAGATGAGATTACAGATGCACTCGATGAATGTGCAGATGAGGTTGTAGCAGGCGAGGATGGCACAGATTTGGATGTTGACGGTTGGGCTGATTGGGCCGATGTTTGATTGGATGAATTACTCTGAATATTGGATGTGCTTGGAACATGGCTCTGTGTGTCGGATTCTGCTGTGCTGTTATTGGCACTGCCTCCGCTCCCACTATCAAATGACCTGGCAGCATTGACCAATTCGCCATTATAATCCATATTCGACGACCAGATCATTACTCCAGCCAGTCCTCTGGACGCTGCGTAATCAGATTTTAGCTTGATGCTTTCTGGGTCGTCATATGAGAGGAATATCTTGGTATCTGGATTGAACAACCATGGCGTCTGTGTCACTTTATCCCAACTACGCACCCATGGTGCTGCAGCTGTATTGTGATTTGTCAGAATGCCCTGTCCGCGTAAATGCTTCCATTGCCATGTACCTGATGCCGATGTGGAGCCAGCACATGCATCGTACCATGGTGCATCTTCAGAATCACCAAGCGGTACTTCATGCTTCTGTGACTGGTACTGATTTGTAATTTCCTGCCTCATGTCTTGCTGTGCGCTAGTAGAGCGGCCGTAGAAAGCGAGGCCTGCAACAAGCTGGTTGGCTGGCCATTTGGCATTGGTCCACGCATCTATTGCCGACACAAATGAGAGCGGCGTGCCCTTGTTATTTTCATAATTAAAAGGTGCATTGGGCCCAGTCATAGCATTCCACGGCCCATTAATGTCGTAAGCCATTATGTTTGCATAATCGACATACTTTGAAAACTCACTCACATCTTCCATTGGACTGTCTTGTTTGTCAAACGGCTGTACTCTCACTGCCAGAGTTATCAATTTCTTACTCTTGCCAAATGCAGAATCAAACCTTTCACGCAAATCCTTGAGGAAGCTCAAAAAGTTGGGCGCATCATTGTGCACATCAACTATGTTACACGTGTTGCCTTGGCGTCCAGGGTACTCCCAATCAATGTCAATTCCATCAAGCTTCTTGTCCTTCACATATTCGGTCATGCTTGAAAGTAGCTTCTCTCGTGCAGGTGCATCTTTGAAAATATCGGATAGAAGATTGGACCCTGTCCACCCTCCAACAGACATCAGCACCTTTGCCCCCCCTAATCGAATTTGCTTGGTAATCTGCGGCATTGCCCAGTCGTCTTCAAATGAGAATGTCCCATCGCGATTAGGTATACTAAACGCAATGTTCATGTGAGTATACTTGGAAAAATCTACCCCTTCCATTTTTACACGTTTCCAACTGGGATAATATCCAAGAACCACTGGCTCGCTAGCCAAACATATTGAAGACAAAAGTATTAGAGGTAAGAAAAAAAGCATTATTCTGATGTAACTTCAAATAATGGCCTATATGGTTTATTGGAATGCTAGCAATGCAGAAACTTTTAAAGCAAGTTTTGTGAGTTGTAACGCTGTCAGCCTAATAAAGTGAATGAACATTATAGCGGCCGTGGCTTATCAATGTATGCTGTATATATTAGGATAAAAATGTAAAAGATATCTTTCAAATTTTAATGAAAGCATGCTAGTCGATACTACGGATAAATAGTGCATATCGTGGCTACTTATTTAATCCGCCACAGTCTTTATTTTTTAAAGAAAACCAAAAATAAAAGAAAGTGAATTCAAATTAAACACAATGCTGCTACTACGAAGGCTACATATTGCAGTAAAAGTTAATTCCGATGGTTCCGAATATCTGCGGATTGCATTTTGTCATCAAACATAATAATGCAATTAGCTTATATAGGTATTTGCTTTGTAGAGGTAACAGAAAATCTTCATGAATTTAGGTATTATGCATTTTTTAATAGAAATGAGTAGATAATGCTGGCTTTAAAAGTTATGCTCTTTGGCTTTACAGTTGCAATTTTTCAGTTAAATAATGTTGGCTTTTGCATGCGACTAGAAACAGAAATAATCATCCATTGCAACGTACTATATACGCTTCAATAGTTTAATAGAAAAGCAAATGCATGTAATCCAACTCTGTTTAAGGCATAAAATAGGAATAGAAAATATAAAATGCACCAGTTTGGCTTGTATGTTTAACAAGAAGTGTGGCCAAATTTTGCTGTGAATTATTAATATCTAAAGCAAATTTTTGACAGCTGCAGTATTTAAAAAAATTAGCGCTTCTGCATACCTAGGCTATTGCCAGAAGCATGTCTTTAAATTTTTAGTTGCAAAGCAACCCAGCTTATTGCGCCTAGCCAAGTTTTATAGATTTCTCCAATCCTGCTACTTAGCTGCTTTTTTGCAACACAGTAATGGCTAGAGTGTACCTGAGAAAAGTTTGGTTGGGTAAAGAGGTGACTCTCATAATTAATTTTGGTAAGATAAAGTAATCGTGGTAGGCCCTAGTGTATTTGCTAGTGCATTGGCCTGGCATAATGTATACGTATCCAATATAATTTAAAAAAACAAATCTTTACTTTATGGCTACTTGTTGCTAGCTGAAGATGGTATAATACTTGCCGTTTAATCAACTACCAGGTCGTCTTATTAAATTGACGCCGTCGGAAGTAAAAAACCTCAAAAGATCTACAATAACCCACTGTCGATGGCCATAGCCCCCAAGCTCGATTCTGCCTCCCAAAATAAAAAAAAAACCAAAATCAAAATGATTTGTAAAGTCTGCTTTTTATTTCTTCAAAGGGTTATATTGCGGTGTATAGTAAAATTGGTCTAAAATATATAAACATTACGAGCATTTTCATAGCACAAAATTATAGATTAACCTAGTATCAAGAAAGGCGAACATGCTTGCATATGAAGATGGCGGATGAGCTCGATATGGGCAAGATCTGGATATGAGTGTGAGCAATGATCAACAAATGCACGTACGTAATCCCAGTAGCATTGTTTAATAGCTAGTAGGCGCACATGAGGCATGCACAGGAGCAGAAAGCAGATTGCCTGCAGCGTTGGCGTGCGTGCAGCACCTCCACCCATGTGAAGCTGCAACTCGCGCACGGACATACTGGCAGGTTTGGATGGTGGCGTAAGATGACCCCAAGGCTTCGCATCAGGTGAAAGCTCTAAAACTTGCTCCTCGATATCGCAGGCAATTCGCTGCACAATCAATCGACAGAGAGATGGAAGCTGACGCACAAGTGCCAAAAGCAAAAGCGATGGCATGTAAGCAGAAATATTAAGCTCAACAAGTTGCGTCCATTTGACAGATTCAGGAACAGATAGCGGAAACGCCTCAGCATGCCGCAGCCATGCGCTGGTTACTGAGGACGGTTCGGCAAGCAGTGTCCGGACAAAACTGGTGTACTTGCCACCTAGGCCCTCTGACGCATGTGTGTGGATATCCAGCAGCGCCAATCCATGTAACAAACGTGGGTCAATGTATCGGGCATGCGCGTATCGGCCAGCCACAGCCAGTTTCTGGATCGGCGAGTCTGTAAACATCCGCCATGCGTCAGAGTACGTGTATGGTAGTTTACGAATGCTCAGCGCATGCAGCTGCGGAAGTAGTATCCGCCGCCGGTCTCTGCCCATCGATACGCGCACATTGTACCTACTCCCACTGAGTGAGTTGTAAAAATCGGTGATTGTAATGGCATCGTCCTTTTCAAAGTCGATGCTCAACGTTGTCAGCGAGCTAAATTCTAGATCATCAGGCTGTGTCGCAGAGCTCGCAAACGGCTCCCACGAGAAAAACGCGTCTGCTGCAAAGAGTTTTAATGTCTGGAGTTGCGCAGCCGGTACAATATTGCGACCAGATTGCTCAAGGATGCGCGCCTGAATCTGCAGCGTCGTCAAGTTGGTCCCCAACATTGTCTGCGTGTTTTGTCTCCCGGATGGTATAGGATGTGCCAATGCCACGCTGAGCACCTGGAGTTGTCCATAGTACTGAATGGCCAGACTCGCAGCTAATGCGCGATTGGCTGCGCTGATGCTCCAGGTAGTGCTGGATAGAATGCTGACGTTGGGCATACCTTGCGCAATAAATGCAGCTGCTGCACCTATTGCCTCTGTGCGCTGATCAGGCTCATGCTGCCCTCTTCTGGGGAGGTCAGGCACAGAGGCATGGGCAGCTGTGCGCATCTCCGAAAGGTCCACGATTTCAGCTGCGGTCACACTACTCAAGTCGCAGTGCTGAAGGCCCGCTGCCTCCATGGATGCTACAAAACTCTCGTAGTTGGGGCTGGCGTCAAAGCATTGTATACGCAGCGTCACTGCCGTTGTGCTACGTTTGCTGTTAATAAGGAGCCTAGCATTTGTCTTCCATCGGTTCTGTACATATACCGCAGGTGTTGTAGCTGCCAATACAGGCGATGCGGTAGGTGTATTTTTCTTAGAGCTAACGCCTCCGCTGCCGCCTTTCCATTTTGATCTACTTTTGCTGGAGTTCCCACCCTTGCGTCGTGATTTTGCATCATCAAATGGGGCAAGTTCTACGCCAGGCACAGCCTGACACTCGACAATCAGCGCCGAAGTGATGTGTGTTAGGGCAAGTCGTCGCCATGTGCGGTTAACCGCTGCTAGTGGGATAAGTTGCTTGTGGATATGTAGCCGCGCCGAGGAGCTGGTAATCGAGTAGCATGCTATGTTGACAATTCGCGCCACAACCTTCTCGTCAAGCATACATGTCTGCGCCATCCAAAGACCCCTTTCTAGTCTATATAGTTAATCAGAATTTGTCTGTCGTGTACAACAAAGCAGTTGTAATGGTTTTGGTACACACTACTGCTTCTGGGCTGTGTTAGTCGCTGTCGACTATTAAATAAATTCTTTGACCTGCGCAATGGATATATTCTGATGAAGATGGGTTTGATGGTGGATTATTGAAGAATAAGCAACACAACTTTGTTATTTACAATGAGCTGAACAAGTAGCATAAAAATACGCAAAGAAGGAACTGAGAGGACAATGATGGCGACCACCCGCCATGCAAGGTTTTCGTGATCCACCACCCCCTTTTCCACTGTCCGCTGCGCTCGTGCGCTGTGCATGCCCTTGTTTTCCGTTCGACTCACCCCTACTCATAGCCTGTTTCTGGAAATGCAAGGAAAGAGTGACGAATGCGGGCCAGCCATAATCGGATCATCGGTCAATCAACTCTATCCTGGCGGCTTCGGGTTTGTTGTCAATCACTGCCGCATGCTTTCGTCTCACCACTTCCCCATTCGCCCGATTTAGCTGGGATTGAAAGCAGACACGCGGTCCATCCCCAAAGGGATCTACACAAGCGGTTTACCTTTTTTCAACCCACAGAAAATCCACCAAACACTAGCGCATGTGATGGGAGGCTTGGCAAATCACCCAAAGTCACAAAATCTTGGCTCTAGCTTCAACTAATTTTGTCAGAGTTGCTGTTTTGTCACAAAGAAAGAAAGGAAAAAAGAGGCATAATGTAAATATTGCTAATACTTCATCAGCTTGGTAATTCTTGACACTGCCGCAGAGTGTTGGAACTCCTTCCACTCGCTGCACTCAAACCGAAAGTCGTAGTGCGAGAGCTGATCGGCGACACTATTCGAGTTGGCCATATACAGCTGCTTTTCCTCGTGTGATGCGTCTGCCGGAAGCCATGTATAGAATATTACAGCACTGGCTGGTCTCAGCTTGTAGATAAATGTGAGCCGATAGACCGCGTAGCAGCAGCGGTATGCTGGCAGATATGAGCGGAATGAGCTGTAGTCGTCTGTATGAACATTTGTTGGTGCGTATATATCCTTCTGAAGCTTGTCAATATCAAATATAGCATATTTATATGCAGATGTATCATACAGTTGCGCACTTGACACGCTTGCTCTTCTGCACAGCGACGGCATTGGCAACTACAACGGTCAATATGATGAGACGCTTTAAAATAGTAGGCTGATACTGGTATTAGTGGTTTATGCCAGTCTAGTCACTACTTTCCTTCAAGCATTTTCCTGTCTGGCGGGTAGTTTGCGGCAAGAGGACTTACAGGTTGGTGTATCAGATCTGTGGGTTGAAGCTGAAGCATTGTGGCCGAGAATAC
Source organism: Coemansia sp. RSA 988 (assembly GCA_027577275.1). Classification (NCBI taxonomy): domain Eukaryota; kingdom Fungi; phylum Kickxellomycota; class Kickxellomycetes; order Kickxellales; family Kickxellaceae; genus Coemansia; species Coemansia sp. RSA 988. Next base: position 38,819 of record JANBQQ010000105.1, on the reverse strand, counting down.
GTATGTTTTGGAACGCAATATACCAAGTTGGCTGTGGCAAGATATAGGTTTTTTTTCTGGTATATGAAGTGTAAAGGTGGTGGATTAAACGATGGATAAAGCTGATTATTGAAAAGAGAAACCCCCTTTCTTCGAACATCGCGTGGATGCCAATTTAAACTGCACACAGTTAAAAAGGGAAAATCATTTCCGCACAAAGGAATTCGTGCCTACAGGATTTGCAAAAGTGTAAGAAAAAGACAAAGCTGATTGCTGTTGTGGTTGCACACGCCATGCATAGTACTAGCAAACTACAAAAATATGGAAACTCTAGGAGAGGGCTCTATTAAGCGCTCACGCTATTCAAAAACTAGTAGCTTGTGTAGCGTGTGATCCATACCTCATTCACAATCTCTTTGGGCATAACCGAGCTGAAATCATTATATAAATTGTAATTGCTTAAAAAATGCACAGGCTTGTGCCACACCGCAACACATATAGTACATGTTATTCTGTAATACGTCTGACAAATGGCGTTGTCCAAAAAAGTAGCTGCATGCTCCCTGTATTGTTTTTGTGTTTCTTTTGTACAATTTGTTACGAAAATATTCCACACGCAGGGGCCATAACAATCTCTTCAATCTCAACGCAAAAATAGTGGCGTCTAACCAAAAAAAAAAAAGCCATGCAATAAAATCTTCTCAACATTAGAATTATCTTTCTCATCACAGCCATCATAATACTGTGTTATTTTTGACGATGGGTATGTTGAGCAACTAATGTCAAGTTTTCTCACATATTTTAGAAAATGGTATAACAGAGTTCTTATGCTATTTCTACTTTTTTCTGTGAACATCGCTCAAAGACAAATAAGATGCAAGGACTAACGCCTTGATCTTTTCAAATTCAGAAATCTTTGCTTTATGGTGAGAGAATTATCTTGCGTGCATAAGCCTAGAAAAAAATCTAAATAATCCAAAAGGAGCTATCACTCACGCCTGTTGATGCTTCTTCAGGCAAAATATCAGCAAGAGGACACATTATACAAAAAAGAAGGCCAAGCTGCTTTTTATTCCCACGTCCAATATCTGCAGATAAGCACAGGATATCTATTGAGTTTGTGCATGATTTGCTATCCGCCTTCTAATCGCAGCATGGCTAAACTCGCGCCATTCGCTGATCGGCACGATAAAATGACACTGCCTTAGCTCTGCACAAAAGTCCGAGACACCTTTCTTGTACTCCACCTTTTCCTCCAATGGTGCGTCATACGGAAGCCACACAAGTACCACAGTCGTGCGTCTTTTTCGTAGTTCTTGCCAAAAACTTGCCATTTGTACCACGACATAACGGCATCCCGTTTGTGGCACACATGAGCTGAGATGTCTTGCACGATTGCTTTCAAGCACATTCTCACAGACTATACTTTTGTTCTTCAATGAGAACACTGCTGCCTTTGCTGTTATCGTGTCAAAAAGACTCATGTTTATATGGCGCGCTGCATCTTCAAGTGCATATTCCTTCAACTATGGTGGCTGCAAGAAGAGTAGAGGCATTATATATTACTGAAAGTCTTTTAGTGGTTGGGCTTGCCAGAGAAAATGCTAATACAGTCTCACAAACTCACGAAACACAAACACATCCGCTTACCTGTGGTAGGTTGTCTAACATGTGGGAGTAGCCCACCGTATAGTTGATCTCTGACTTTATCATTTCCGCAAATAGTTTGATAAATAGTAAAGTTGTGTAAAATTATGAATATTCTGATGTCGAGGATTTAAAGAATATGGACAAACGTAAAGCAAACATTGATGTCTGTACTCTATTGTCAATTCTACTACTTCTTAGCTTAGTGCAAGAGAAAAAATCTTGGCTAAAAGTTGCAGTCACTGGTCAAGTGCCCCTTTTCTACCCGCCTTTTTTTATCGCAGAATTGTAAACGCAAAAGGCAAACCGTCCTTTAAAAATATAAAAGAAAACGGCAAAAAAACCTAGTTTTCTTTGAACATCTCGTGGTCTTACATTTGAGGAGATTTATTAATACAAAGTACAAAGCTTCCTGAATTGAAGCTAGACAGCGACACATGACCATAACTGCTCAAACCTTGTAATCAAAAAAATGACGTAGCACTTTATTTGGTATAAATTGACGACAACAGAAATGCATCCGCGGTATTTTAACCGCGCATGTGGCTGGAGGTGAGCCTAAAAAACCTGTCTTAGCCTGCAAAAAAGCGAAGAGACTAAAGCTTTAAACTATTCATGGAAGTCAGATGTGTCAGATTGTTATACTTGAGCAGG